>SJYA01000062.1:359344-402627 GCA_006410615.1 Neotragus moschatus | reverse complement strand
AAAAAAAAAAAAGAAAAAAAAAAAAAAAAAAAAAAAGGTATAAATGACCAAGGAGCACATGAAAAGTTGCTCAATGTCATTAGTCATCAGGAAAATGCAAATCAAAACCACAATGAGATATCACTTCAAATCCACTAGGATGGCCAGAACTTTTTTAAAAGGGTGAAATAGAAAGTGCTGGTGAGGACGTGGAAAAATGAGAAAACTCACACGTTGCTGATTGAATATAAAATGGTGCACTCTGGAAAATAGGTAATTCCCCCAATAAGTTAAATATAGAATTACATGCTGCTGCTAAGTTGCTTCAGTCGTGTCCAACTCTTAGCAACCTCATGGACTGCAGCCCACCAGGCTCCTCTGTCCATGGGATTTTCCAGGCAAGAGTCCTGGAGTGGGGTGCCATTGCCTTCTCCAATTATGGCTAATTATTTAGCCATAAAGAGAATGAAATACCAATACATGTTACAGCCAGAAAGAACCTTGGAAACATCATGCTAAGTGTAGAAGCCATACACAAAAGACTATATACTGTGTGATTTCATGTATTCAAATAATCCGAGTAGGCAAATCTATAGACCCAGAATGCAGAGTAGTGGTTTCTAGAGAGGAGGAACAGAAAGGGACAACTTCATGGGTACGGGGATGACAGAAATTTCTGGGACTAGAACATGGTGATGGTCGCACAACACTGTGAAGATACTTAATGCCACTGAATCACACGCTTCAGAATAGTACATTTTATGTTGTGTGTTATTTGTAGTTTCAGTTACTAAGTCATATCCAACTCTTTTGTGACCCCATGGATTGTAGCCTGCCAGGCTCCTCTGTTCATGGGATTTCCCAGGCAAGAATACTAGAGTGGGTTGCTGTTTCCTTCTCTGGGGGATCGTCTTAACCCAGGGATCAAATCAGTGTCTCCTGCATTGGTAGGCAGATGCTTTACATCTGAACCACCAGGGAAGCCCTTATGTTATGTATATTTTACCATAATTTAAAAGAATTCGTAGGAGTGATGCTATAGCTGAAATATCTACCCCCTGCTGGTAACAGCCTGTATCCATGGGGTGCTTACTGCATGCTGGGCATTGTACATAGATCATTTCATTCTGTCCTCAGAGCAATCCTAGGAGGTGGTGTCATTATTCCCATTTTGCAGGTGAGAAAGCAGATTTAGGGAGCTGAAGTAGTCACCCAAGACCCCAAGCAGTTAGCCCTCTTACCATGCAGCGAGGTGAGAGAGCGAGGAGCTGCCAGGATCTCCCCCACCCCCTATTCTTAGAGCAGTAGGTAAGGGTTCAGGACATGCCATCCACCCTGTGAGGGCGGAAGAGGGTCCTCCTCAGACTCGGGCTGATAAAGGGAAGGCATCATTGCAACTGCTTCCAACTTTGCTCTCTCATGTAGTGAGCCCTAGACAGGGACAGGGATCTAGGAGGCGCATCCCAAAGGCCACTGGAAGGAAACCCAAGGACCGTCATCCAGGGAGGAATAGCTGGTGTTACCTGGATCCTTCTCTCCTGGGAAGACTGTGGCCCTGGCCCCAAGGGAAGCCAACTTCTAAAGCATTTCCCAGCCCGAATGGCCAGAGTGACCCCACGCCAATGCTACATACTAGTTTCTTATGAAAAAGCGGGCAAGTGGGGCTGCTGAGAAGGAGTGAGGGAGAAACCCACAGCCAGAATCACTGTGGATGGGGCAGTGTGAGAGCCTTTCAGGGTGGTGGCCGCTCTGTCCCTGCTGTAGCAAACTGGATGCAAAATCTGCAGTTGAGGACGTCTCTGGTGGTGCAGTGGTGGAGAATCCACCTGCCGATGCAAGGGGAGTGGGTTTGATCCCTGATCGGGGAAGATTCTACGTGCTGCGGGGCCACTAAGTCTGTGGGACACAACTCCTGAAGGCCCTGCACCCTACAGCTGGTGTTCCACAACAAAGGAGCTGCCACAATGAGAAGCCTGCGCCTCACAACTGAAGAGTAACTCCCAACTCATAGCAGTTAGAGAAAGCCCACGTGCAGCAATGAGCACCCTGCACAGGCAAAAATAAGTAATTAAAAATTAAAAGCTAAATTGAACTAATATATTTTTTTAATCCCCAGTTGAAGGACAAGCTTCAGATACAGGCCCAGTGAACCGAAAAGACGTGCCCTTGGCATCGGCTGACCCAGCCCTGGGCCGCTGCGCCAGGGTCTCGGGTGAAACCCCGTCCTCTGTCATCTTCTCTGAGAAGGGTCACCACCAGAGCCCACTCTCTGGAGAGCAGCGATAAGCGTTCTCTGTTTGGTCGGTAATTGGCATGAAAGGCCACTGTCCTGAAGTAGGACATCACTGGATTCCTGTCAACGCAGAAACTTTGGTGAGATTGTAACTCTGGCCTCTTCTGAGTTACCAAAATAGAAGTGGCAAATATTTGTCAGCTCTCCTGCCAGTTCCTGCTCATTTCTAGTGACTTCCTGGGGTACAGTGTCGAGAAAGATTCTGAGCCCATGTCCGAGGCTCAGTGGAAAGATAGCCACTGTTGATTAGTGAGGTCTGCAGGGGACAAATAGCAGAAACACAGTAGTGGAGGCTGGTTCCTGTCCCATGGGCATTCGATGCTGTCAAAGGGTGGCTCAGGGGTCTTCCCTGGTGGTCCAGTGGCTAAGACTCTGAACTCCCGATGCAAGAGGCCTGGGTTCAGTTGCTGGTCAGGGAACCAGATCCCACATGCCACAAACGAAGTTCTCGTGCCACAGCTAGGACTTGGTGCAGCCAGATAAATATATGATACATGGTGGCTCAGTTGTGGGCTGGGATGACAACCCCTATTATTACAGATATTCTTATAAAGAGTGACCAGGGCATCCACTCCAGTATTCTTGCCTGGGAAAGCCTATCGACAGAGGAGCCTGGCGGGCTACGGTCCATGGGGTCACAGAGAGTCGAACACAACTGAGTACACAGCACATACACACAGGGCATGGATGCTGTGAGAAAGTCTTCGGAGGTGATGATCTCTCCCTTCCATTTGAGGAAAAAAAGCTTCCAGAAAGATGTCTTTCCTCTCCATTATCTGAGCTCCTGAGAAGGGCAGCAGGTCAAGGACCATTTCCTCCTCTTTCCCCCGAGGAGTGAACTGATGGTTGCCAGCAAGGGCCTCTTTCTCCAAGGCCGTTCTGGAGCTCTTGTTTGCCCAGGGCAGCTGCAGTCACACAGTTTGTTTCTTGTCATGGAAAGCTGAAACTTCTCAGAGCCCAAGCTAAATACTGGCTACGGCAGAACATCCAGTTTTGTTTTTTTTTTCCATGAGCCCCTGCTGAATTGAAACCCAGAAGCCAGCAGCCCACCTGCCAATTATTACAGTTAATTCTGTGCAGGCTTGACTCAGGAACCAAGACAGAGAGTTCTGTTTGCTGCTGGGGGCACACGGGGCGGGCGGGAGGGGCTGTGAATGCCCCTGTGTGTGTGTGTGCCCGGGCTGATCCTGGCAGTCACAGCGCCCTCCCCTGCGCCGGGAGTCTGGCATCCAAGTGTGACTTCAGTGGGGCCTCCTTCTCCTTGAGTCGGCCTCTGAGATCAGAGATGTTGATGGTCAAGAGCTTCTCTTCCTCCGGCTCCACACCACGGCCACCCGCTTCCTCTTCAGAACTCAGTGAAGAACACTTGTGTTTATTATTTTTTTTTTTCCCAAAGGAAAAGAGAGAAAGACATTCAGGTTAAAACTCTGGGAGTTTTCTGTTGCCTTTTCTCCTCTGACCCCACTGCCTTGTAAGATCCCATTAACTCAGGCAGAGAACAGTTGCTCTTTGTTCCCCCGAAGCAAGGAGTGAATTTTGTGGTGGACCACGGATCGAGTTGCAATTTGGTCTCGCCTGAAGGTGACCTCAGTCCTGGTTGCTCAGGGCTCTCTCGCCTAAGTTCCTTCAGGCCTTCTTCAGTTGATTCATGAGTTTATCCATTCATCCATTCATTTGTTCATTTGCTCCTAGTAAGCCAGACAACTAGGTGGGACATCTGGTTGACCGTGAAGGGGAGGAGGATTTCCTGCCCTCTGGGAGTGAAGCAGAAAAGTAGAGAGTAAGCAAATAATTACAGGGACAACCAAAGACCGCATGGCCAGCGCTAGGTAGGGGATGCTCAGGGGTAAGACCTAGCTCTGCCCCGCAACAGGGAAGTGAGCGCACAGAAGATGCTAGAGCAACCACTCGGGATGTGGTACAAACCTGTTAGGAGGAGACGTAATCTAGAAAGTTCAGTTCACAATCTAGAATGTTCAGAAAGGAAGTGGTGCCTAACTTTCTTGTCATTTTAAGTAGAGAGCTGAAGGGGGAGTTGGATGAAGCAGAGAATGGATCTGGGTGGTGGGACAGCAGGTCTCGGGAGAGGAAATACAAAGTACAAAGGCCCCCCAAGACCCATGGATCCTTCCAACCGCTGGAATCTACAGAGACCGGAGCATCGAGGGTGGCAGTTGGGGGAAGTCCAGAACGAGGTGAGAGGCAGCGGGCAGTGTGGCAGCCACGCCCAGCCTCGTGAGCCTCGTGAGAACCAGGGCCTCCTTCTTCAGGATGCAGGCAGCCACAGGGTGAACTGAAGCTCAGTTCATAGCGTCGCTGTTCCTGCTCCCGCCCTGTGGCCCCTGGATATTTGTGGTGGTGGTTCCATCGCTAAGTCATGTCCAACTTTTGCAACCCCATGGACTGTAGCCTGCTAGGCTCCTCTGTCCATGGGATTCTCCAGGCAAGAATACTGGATATTGTCTCCCTCTAACTCAGCAAGACAAGCCATTGGCCAAAAGTGACGGCCCACGGTGGACACTGTGCCAGGGCCAAGGCTGGCATAAAGATGACAAGACCAGGGCCTGACTCTAAGGAGCTCACCCTTGAGGGGGTGGATGGATCTGGAGGTGGGTGCCCTTGTCATCCCGAGGAGGGAGCCATGCCTTGCTCCAGGCAGGGATGGGTGGGAGGATGTCTGGGGGAGGAAAGGAGACTTGCATGAGTCTCGTGGAGGAAGCCATTCGCGCCTGGAGGCTGGAGATCCAGAGGTAGAACAGCCTTGGTGAGTTTGAGACCCGGGGTCGCAGGGTATGTTTAACTGGGCTGTCTGGCCCCTTAGCCTAGAACATTCGAGCCTCCTGACTGACCTAGAAAGTGGGTGGCTGATTGGAACCACATGTTGGCACCAGCCTTCTCCTGTTGATGCAGGAGGGGGGCTTCATGCCAAATACGGTGCTGAGAGAGGAGCGGCTGGTGGAGGGGGGCAGTGCTGGGCTGATCCCTCTTCTATGAAGAGTGCTCCATCCTCCGTGATGGATGGGAGGCCAAGGATGTCGGCTTATGACTCCTGCCCTGCATTTTAGATGCTACAACCCTGGGAGATTTCTAGACCAGAAAACTCATCTTAAAAAAAAAAAAACCCACACCTGCCCAGGGTCCCAGGGGACACTGTGCCCTGCGCTCCCCCGGTCTCAGCTGCAGCAAATGTCTCCAGACCGTGGCCACCTAATCACACGGTATAAGCATCTATTTTAGTTACATAAACAGAGTTGTCTACATTTGGACTCCGGGGCTGGCTGCAGGAATTTGTAAACAGCGTGGCGTACGCGTCTCACAGAAAGTTGCCAGGACATGCTCCTTTCCCACTGCCTGTTGTCCAGTTTTCCCTTTTATAGAGAGTCTGGCTGGGAAAGGGAGACGGAACTTATTTGGGAACAGGAGACAATCTCTCAGGCAAATTCCTCTCTCCCGTTTCTGCAACCACCACCTCCTCTTCTGAAATGTTGAGGTCTGGTATGGAATGAAGGCTACTCCTGAGTTATGAGTCCCTCGTAAATACTAGCTTCTCACAAATATAAATATCAACCTCACGCAAAACAAATTTGGGGAGTTGTTATTCTCGGAAGGATAACAAGGGATTATGAGGCTTGAGACAGGTTCTAAAAGCTGTTGGACGCCGCTGTCTCTATCAGGGCCAAGACCCCATGTGACATCACAACGTCCCCTTTGTTACCCCCGTCTAAGAAGGCTCTTCAGCTTCAAGCAGGGGCTGGGAAGGTCAAGAATGAAGATAGGCTTGGGGCCACGGAGAAGTGGTAGCCTCAAGGGGGAGAGGGGCGTTCTTCCTTTTCCTTCGCTGAACAACCATTAAGGAAGCATCTATTCAGATGAGACCCTGCATTCAGCACTGTAAGCCGTAGAAGCCGTCTAACACACACCGTCAGCATCAGATAACATCAGCGAAAGGTGGGAACATGAAGAGTCACGTAGATGGCTTTGGACTGGCAAAGGGAGTTGAGTTTTACTTGGCACGTACGTATCTCCTGAACGAACAAGTGAACAGATGAGTGAACAACAGGTCTGTGACTGAGAACGAAGCCTGCTACAGTGGCTGGAATGGAATCCTAATCTTAATTTCATTGCAAGTTCACTTTTACTCAGACTTAAAGCCAGAGTCACAAGCTGTCCCTTTCAGCCTGGAACTCAGGGGGCAGGATGGAAAGCAATTCCCAGGCAAACCAGCACAAATTGCTCCTCCTGCTCAAAACTTGGAAGGAAAGAGAAATAGGAAGAAGGAAAGCTCCCGTCAATGAAATACCTGAACTGGGGGGAAATGGGAGGAAAAATCAGAGGTCGCTGAGACACATAGCATATATGCAGCAGTTGTGTCTCTCCATTCATGCTTTAGAAGAATAAAGAAGCAGAAAACCATTTACCCACGTAGAAAGGCACCGGGAAATTAGTAGGTTATGGGGAACTGGGCACTGACAAGCAAAACAAGAGGGATTCAGTTCTTAAAATATTCTCAAACAAGCTCCACAGTAAACAAAGCTGCTGCTGCTGCTGCTAAGTCACTTCAGTCGTGTCCGACTCTGTGCGACCCCATAGACGGCAGCCCACCAGGCTCCCCTGTCCCTGGGATTCTCCAGGCAAGAACACTGGAGTGGGTTGCCATTTCCTTCTCCAATGCATGAAAGTGAAAAGTGAAAAGTGACGTCACTCAGTCGTGTCCGACTCTTCACGACCCCATGGACTGCAGCCCACCAGGCTCCTCCGTCCATGGGATTTTCCAGGCAAGAGTACTGGAGTGGGGTGCCATTGTCTTCTCTGAAACAAAGCTACAGGTAGCCTTTTATTTCATCTCCTCAGAGAATGGCAGAGAAATCAGGACTTTAAGTCACTGAAAATGTTGTATGTGTCTGGAACAGTTACCTATGTTTCAGGAGCATTTATACAAGGAAAAACTGAAGCTACAATAAGCAGGAATTTAAAGCAATTAATGTTTAGTGTAAAGGTTCTATCTTCTACCTAGACTTTTTATTTCTTTAGCTTTTTCTGTAAATTGTAACCCTTTTAGAAAGGTGGGTGGGTGTTAATATTTAGTGATTTGATTTTTAAGGAAGCAACGGTGTCTGCTCTTTTAATAAAAGAGTTTAATGTGTTAGCGATGCTGTCGCTGAGTGGGAAGCAGCAGGATGTCAGAATCAGTGACCATCCAGGGAGACAAGTCCGGCTGGTCCACG
The DNA here is from genome assembly GCA_006410615.1 of Neotragus moschatus. NCBI lineage: Eukaryota > Metazoa > Chordata > Mammalia > Artiodactyla > Bovidae > Neotragus > Neotragus moschatus. The sequence continues at coordinate 395,130 of SJYA01000062.1, read as the reverse complement.
GGATGAAAAAGCTCGGCTTTGGCGCCACCTGGTGGCACTCATCTAAATAAGAGCGAGGCATATTGCTCATTTAACCTCAGAAAGTAACAGAAAAGGTCCCTAAGGTCATCGAAAACATTATTTCATGAGTTTTTGCACAGTGAGCAGTTGTGAAAAAGAATGACATGGACCTGGTTCTTTCACTATAAAACTTGCGTCCGATGGAAAAGGATCTCTGAAGCCTTCATGCCTCAATTTTTTATCTTTTATATTGTTTTTAAGGTTTGTTTTTTTTTTTTTTAAATGAAGTGCAGTTGACCTACAACATTGTGTTGGTTTCTGGTGTACAACAAGGTGATTCAGTTATCCATACACGTGAGTCCTGTTTCATACTCTTTTTCATTATGATTTATCACGGGACTTCCCTAGGTGGCGCAGTGCTAAAGAACCCACCTGCCAGTGCAGGAGACACGAGAGATGTGGGTGTGATATCCGGGCTGGGGAGATCCCTGGGTTAGGCAGTGGCAACCCACTCCAGTGTTCTTGCCTGGAGAACCTTATGGACAGAGGAGCCGGGACGGCTACAGTCCATGGGGTCACAGAGTCAGGCACGACTGAACACACCGTTGCTTCCTTAAAAATCAAATCACTAAATATTAACACTCACCTTTCTAAAAGGGTTACAATGTACAGAAAAAGCTAAAGAAATAAAAAGTCTAGGTAGAAGATAGAACCTTTACACTAAACATTAATTGCTTTAAATTCCTGCTTATTGTAGCTTCAGTTTTTCCTTGTATAAATGCTCCTGAAACATAGGTAACTGTTCCGGACACATACATCATCACAGGATACTGAATATACTTGCGCATGTGAATTCAATGTCTTGTGCCTGGGGTTTCTTATCTGTATAGTTGGGGCAACGATGAAACCCATTTCATGGGATTATTGTGAACCTCAAATGAGCTAATCTATGTGAAGAATTAAACTTTTTGCGTCCAAGATTGTGACTTCCGGTCGTCATTTCTTCCTCACCTCTCAAGTCTCAGATGGGGCTTGCAGGTTGGGATAAAGAACAGAAGTGCCTCAAACACTGCCTGGCATACAGCAGGTGCTCAATAACTAGGAGCAGCTGAGCTAGTGGCAATGGCTTTGACATTATTGTTGGGCAGGGGTAGGGTGAACCTGGGAAAGCTGGCGGTGGGCTGAAACTTTCGACAGTATTTGAACTTTGATGTTGTTAGTGATTTCTTGAGAGAAAGGGATGCAATGGTCCTTAGATCTGTGTGGGAAACCACAAGAGCAGCCAGAGCCTGGTTTCTTCAATGACAGCTAAGTGCAAGGTTGAACTTCCCGAGCAAAACTTTGCCCCAAGGCTTGAACACCACTCTTAGGCCCTGGTGGCTCAGATGGTAGTGTCTGTCTGTAATATGGGAGACCCAGGTTTGATCCCTGGGTTGGGAAGATCTCCTGGAGAAAGAAATGGCAACCCACTCTAGTATTCCTGCCTGGAGAATCCCAGGGATGGAGGAGCCTGGTAGGCTACAGTCCATGGGGTGGCAGAGTCGGACGTGACTGAGCGACTTCACTTCACTTCAAAGTTTGACAAGTTCACAGAGCCATCAGAGAGGAGACGGCTCTGCCTGAGACTGTCGTCGGGGCAACCAGGGAAGACGGTGATAAAGAGAGAACTGGAGAAAGTGGAAATGATGGTTGGGACCCTTCTCTGTGTCTTAGTTCCTCTCTGTGCTGGACTGGAAGATCTTTAAGACCCCATATCGTCCTAACATTCTACCCAGGGTTCATAACCATGGATACAAAACACAAAGCTGTGCTGGTGAGGATATGGAGAAACTGGAATTTTTCACTCCTTCCTGGCTGGAATGTAAACTGGTATAGCAACTCTGGAAACTAATTCAGCAGTTTCTTAGAAAACTAAATAAGCATCTGCCCCATGACCCAGCTTGGAAAGAACACTATGACAAACCTAGACAGTGTATTAAAAAGCAAAGACATCACTTTGCCAACAAAGGTCTGTAGAGTCAAAGCTACGGGTTTTCCAGTAGTCAAAGTACTGACGTGAGAGTTGGACCATTAAGAAAGCTGAGCGCAGAAGAATTGATGCTTTTGAATTGTGGTGTTGGAGAAGACTCTTGAGAGTCCCTTGCACTTCAAGGAGATCCAACCAGTCCATCTTAAAGGAGACCAGTCCTGAATATTCATTGGAAGGACTGATGCTGAAGCTGAAACTCCGATACTTTGACTACCTGATGTGAACAGCTGACTCATGGAAAAGACTCTGATGCTTGGAAAGACTGAAGTTAGAAGGAGAAGAGGGCAGCAGAGGATGAGATGGTGAGATAGCATCACCAACTCAATGGACATGAATGTGAGCAAACTCCGGGAGATAGTGAAGGACAGGGAAGCCTGGCATGCTGCAGTCCCTGGGGGCCCATGGGCTTAGGGACTAAATAGCAACAGTATGACCCAGCAGTTGAGCTCTTGAACATTAATCTTGGAGAAATGAAAAACTTATGTTCACATCCAAACCTGTACATGAGTGTTCGTAGTAACTCTGTTTGCCACAGCAGAAGACTGAAAGCAATTCAAATGTCCTTTAGCAAGTGAAAGGTGAGACATTGCTAGAGTGGAATACTGCTCAGAAACACAAAGAAACCAACTACAGACATACCCAGCAACTGGGATGGATCACAAGGACGTTATGCCAAGTGGGAAAAATCCATTCTCAGAAGGTTGTTTACGTGTGATCCTATTTACAAAACATTCTCAAAATGACACGTTTATAGAGGGTGAAAACAGAAGCTAGAGGGTGGGAGAGAGGGGTGCAAGTGTAAAGGGGATTGTTAGGGGCTTTCTTGACCTTCCCAGATGGCACTAGCAGTAAAGACTCTGCCTGCCAATGCAGGAACCACAGGAAACACAGGTTCGATCCCTGAGTCAGGAAGATCCCCTGGAGGCAGAAATGGCAACTCGCTCCAGTGTTCTTGCTTAGGAAATCCCATAGGCAGAGGAGCTTGGCGGGCTGCAGTCCAAGCGGTCACAAAGAGTGGACTCGAGTGAGCACACATGGGCTTTCTTAGAGGTGAGATGGGGGTGGGGCAGTTCTGTACCTTGGTGGTGGTAGTTTCATGAATCTACACATTCGAGGAAAATTGCACCAAACTATACACACACATCAATTCAATGGACATGAACTTGGGCGAATTCCAGGACATGGTGAGGGACAGGGAGGCCTGGTGTGCTGCAGTCTATGCGATTGCAAAGAGTCGGACACGACTTGGTGACTGAACAACAGCAACAAGCACACAGAGATGAATGTCAGTAAAAGCAGTGAAATCTGAATAAGGCCTGTGGTCTAGTTAACAGCATTGTATTGGTATAGATCCCCTGGTTTTGATATTTCATCACAGTTTTATAAGATGTCATTTACTGAGGAAAGCTGAGTGAAGGGTACATGGGACTCAACATGTTTACAACGCCTTCTGACTCTACAGTGATTTCAAAACAAAAATGATAAAAAAGCAATGTATACAACAGTTGTATCCATCACTGTCTAATATAAAAATAAATTAATAAATAAGCCCAGACCTTGTTCAGGGCTATTGGCTGTGAGATTGAGCAGGGAGGGAAGCCCACCGCCCAGAGCACAGCGCATCTCTGATGCCCACTGCTGACCACAGCTGGACCACACGGCTCTGTGAGCCAGGCACGTCTGACAGCGCTGTGGGGACACAGTGTGGTCGTTATGAGTACCGCAGCCTCTGGTTTAGGTTTGCTTTCCCTAGCCTGAGCCAAGGAGAACCTATAATAAACACTGTGTCTAGTCAGGTCTGAAAGACCATCAGCAAGAGAGAAGTGGTCAGGAATTCTCCAGACAGCAGGAGTCATCCCTCTGGGCCATCTCTCTTCCGGATATCCATAAAGCTGTTCTGCCTCCTTGAGGTTGCTAATCTGAAGCAAATTCTTTTGCTTTTAATTTAATTGTTGTAAGAACATTTAACAGATTTACTCTTTAAAAAATTTAAGTGTACGTTATTGCTGACGCTAGGTGCAATGTCGTACAGCAGATCTCTAGGGCTTGTTCATCTTACTTGACTGAAAGCTCACGCCTAGTGATTAGTAATTTCCCATTTACAAGCCCTGAAGCCACCATCCCACTTTTTGATTCTATGAATTCGACTATTTCAGGTGTCTCACATAAGTGGAAGCATGCAGTGTTTCTGCGACTGGTGAATTTCCATCAGCTTGATGCCCTCAAGATTCCTTTGTGTTTTGACATACCACAGAATTTCCTTCTTTGTAAAGGCTGTATAGTATTCCATTGTGGGTGCCTACCACATGGTCTTCATCCATTCATCCACTGAGGGACACTTAGGTTATTTCCATGTCTGGCTCTTGTGAACAGTGCTGAGAAGAACATTGGGGGTGCAGAGATCTCTTCAAGATCTTGATTTGGACTTGTCTGGATAAATACCCAGGGCTGGGTCACTAGATCACATGGTAGTTCTAGATTTAATTTTTGGGGGGCCTCTGTACTGTTGTCTATAGGACATGGCCGTTCTGCATTTCCACCAACAGTGCGCAGGGGTTCCAATCTCTCCACATCCTCTCCAACACTTGTTGTCTTAAAAAATAATAATAATAATAGCCATCCTGATATGTGTGAAGTGAAGCAGATTCTTTAAGCTACCACACTTTGGAATCTAGGAGAATCCTAAAGACAGTTTTCTCCCAGACAAGGCAAGGACTTGTTCTAAATGTTCAAGGAGATGGAATTCTTACAAATCACTTCTTAAGGGAGTGGGTACTGGAGTTTGGTGGATGTCCCTCTTTGAGATCCAATCTGAGTGCATCAGAAAGGCAGAAGGGCTGGGTGTCCACAGTGATGGGGCCTAGGTGGGATTGCTGGGACATCTGGGGGTCTCTTCCAGCCCTGGACACTCCCCATCCCAAGCTTCTGTCTTTGAATCAGATACAGAAGTTCCAAAGAAAACCCACTCAACAATCTGCCTAAATGAAGCAGTCAGGACTAAGGAGAGATGTTGTCATGGACACATTTGGGAAGCATTTCACTGGATGCATTCATGGGAAGCTGGGTTCTGAGTAGAGACCAAAAGGCAGGTCTGATTCCTGGCAAGACTGGAAAGCAAGACAAAGTTTGCTCGTGAGAATCCTCTTCTCTGTTCCCCTTTGGGGTTGATCTGCTTTTCCCTACAAGGGTCCAAGGCCTCCCACTACTTCTAGGGGAGACAAAGCCCTCATGGTTCTCCCTTCTCCATTTTCCATCCAGTTTCATTTGCCCCCACACCTGTGGCCCACATGTTGAGGATTCTTTTTTCTTTGTTTGGATTCTCCTCCTCTTTGAAAATAGTCTCTGTAAAATAACCCTGGTATCACAATAAGGCAATCGTTCATTCCAGATTAGCACAGGGGAGGAAATGATGCCAAAAGCTCAGTTTCTAGGTACAAGGGTGCTGAATGGAATCTCAGAGACAGAGATTTGGGTGAAGTGGGAAAGGATAGCTTTATTACCTTGCAGGAACTGCAGGAGACACAGCTTTGATCCCTGGGTCAGGAAGATTCCCTGGAGGAGGAAGTGGCAACCCACTCCAGTGTTCTTGCCTGGAGAATTCCCATGGACAGAGGAGCTTGGTAGACTACAGTCCATGGGATCACAACAAGTCGGGCATGACTGAGGGGCTTAGCACACCCATGAATCCAGAAAGCACTGAAAGCTTTTGTTCAACCAGACTCAGAATGAGAAATTACAGACAAGATTCCTGCTGTCATGGAACTCAAGTTCTAGTTAGAGACAGGGCATGGGGATCAATAAAACAGGGTCACTTCAGAATTCAGAGATACTATCATGCAAGGTGGTACAGTCTGTGCACAAATTCCTCTAACACTCTGAGTGAAGGGTGTCCCCCAGTTGTGCACTGATAGTGTATGGAACAGGATGGGGCAGCCCTACACAATTCAGATAATTTAAAATGGTTCTGAGTGACTGATGACTGGGCTGGGCATCCATGTTACAGATCTGGTGAGCAGGGGGAAAAACTTGTCTGAGAATATGTCATTTGAAGTGAACAAGAAGCAAGCCATACTAAGATCTGCAGGAATATTGTTCCAGGCAGAAAGAACGGCTGATGCAGAGATGCTGTGTGGCAGGCCAAATGATGGCCCCTCGAAGATGCCCAGCTCCTGATCCTTGGAACCTATGAATAAAGTTAACTTACACGGCAGAAGGGATGCTGCAGCTGTGAGTAAGTGAAAAGCTTTGAGGTGAGATTATTCTGGATTATTTGCACAGGCTAGGTGCAATCACAAAGGTCCTTATAAGAGACAGGCAAGAAGGTCAGGGTGAGTGGTAAGAAATGCGAGGATGAAGCAGAGGTTGGAGTCACATGAAGAAGAGGCCATGAGCCAAGGAATGTAGGCAGGCTCTAGAAGCTGGAAACACACACGCACACACACACACACACACACACACACACACAAGGAAACAGGTCCAAACCCGCAGAATCTCCAGAAGGAATCAGCTCTACTGATACCTTGATTTTAATCCAGTGAGACACATTTTGGACTTCTGACCTCCAGAACTTTGAGATAATAAATATGTGTTGCTTTAAGCCACTAAGTTTGTGACAGTTTATTGCAGCAACAATGAGAAACTAATACAGACACTAAGGCACAAACCAGAAGAACAGGGAAGCACGATCAGGTTACAAGGGGCAGATGAGATCAGAGAGGGGACCAGGGGTCCTATATTGGCTTGCAGGCTGCACCAAGGAGTCTGAATTTTACTCCAAAGGTGATGGGAAACCAGTGGAGAGTTTTACACAGGGCAATAGCGTGTTCTGATCTATGTTTCTAAAAGGTCATGCTGGTTGCTCTCAGACCTGGATGAATGAGGACAAAGAGCAGAAGAAGGCTAAAGGCAGAGAGCAAGCCATGACAAAACCACAAGGTGGGTGGTTCCAAGTAGACTGAGTTGGGATGTGTTTTGACATGTCAGATTAAAACATGAAACCACAAAAGCAGTAAGAAATAAAGCTGAATCTATTGCTTGCCAGACAAAAGTGAAAGAAAGTGAAGTCACTCGGTCGTGTCCAACTCTTTGTGACCCCATGGGGTGTAGCCTACCAGGCTCCTCCCTCCATGGGATTCTCCAGGCAAGAGTACTGGAGTGGGTTGCTATTTCCTTCTCCAGGGGATTTTCCCGACCCAGACAAAAGGACACGATCAAAAGGTCTGCCTGTGCAGAAATAGGAAGAACAAAGCTTAGGGTAACAATAGGAAAAAAATTACAACAGAAAAGGACAGGTTTCTGAGAACAGGTGTCCAGTTGGTGTATGAGATGGACTGCAACTCTTCTTTGCAGTTGGCCATCACACCAGTTACAACACAAAAGCCCAGACGCAGTTTCCAGTGAAGTTGAGTTGGGTTGCCACAGTTCTGGTGGGTTCAGTGTTGCCCAGAGGTCACACTTACACATCCAAGCTCAAGACTTGGAGAGATTTTTCTTGACGGGAGTGAATCTACAGTATCTGCCAATGGATTGGATATGGGAGGTGAGGAAAAGAAAGGAATCAAAGCTTATTCTTGGGGTTTTGGCTTAAGGAACTGAGAGGATGGTGAATGTACCTTTACTGTGATGGTGGAGGAGCAGATGGTGGAGAATTAAGCGTTCTGATTGGACCTTTAAGGCAAGATGTCATCAGACAAGCAAGCAGAAATGTCAAGAAAGCATCTGGACATTTGAGACTGAAGTTCAGAGGAGAGAATTGGGCTGGAGACATAAATTTATAAATATGGATTTTTAAGATAGCAACTTTTAATTGTGGTATAGTTTACATTAAGTTACACATACTCATTTCAAATGTACAGCTGTATGACAAATGTATACACTCGGGTAACCACCACTGCAATCAAGATACAAAACAATTCAGTCACCCGCAAAAGTTCTCTCTTCATCCTTTGCATTCATGCCTCTCCTCACTTGGCCCCAGGAAACAACTGATTTGCTTTCTATCACTATAGATTACTTTTGCACTTTCTGGAATTTCTAGAAATGGACTTATACAGTAAAACCCCTCTTTTGTCTGACATGTTTTGCTCAGATAATGCTTTTGAGATTCATTCCTGTGGTCATGTATCACTGGTTTGTTCCTTTTATTTTTGAGCAATATTCTATTGTATAGATAGACCACAATTTGTTTACTTGTCTGTTGAAGGATATGTGGGTTATTCCCAGTGTTTATATTATGAATATAATTGTTATGAACATTCATATGTAAGTCTTTGTGTGGACATAATTTTTCATTTATCTCGGGTAAATACATAGAAGTGGAAATTGTTGAGGCCCTTTTAAAAAATTAATTTATTTGGCTGTGCCAGTCTTAGTTGTAGCATGTGGGATCTTTTTTAATTGCAGTATGTGGCATCTAGTTTCTTGACCAGGGATTGAACCTGGGCCCCCTACACTGTGTGGAGTCTTAGCCACTGGACCACCAGGGATGTTCCCACTGGGACCCTTTTGCTAAGTTATTCAGAAGCTACCAAACTGTTTCCAAGTGGTTGTATCATTTTCCGTTCCCACCAGCGATGAGGAAAGTCCCAGTCACTCCTCAGCCTCACCAACAATCGGTGTTGTCAGTCTTATTTAAAGCTTAGCCACTCTAGTATATGAGTGGTGGCATCTCACCGTGCTCGTAAGTTCATTTCCCGGCTGACTAATGATGTTGAGCCGCTGAAGGGTATAGGAAGAAGTCCAAGTGTAGCTAAAAAAGAAAAGAAAGGAAATAATGATTAACTCCAAGGGGAGGGGGAAAAACTTGTACAGGAAAGATGTAATTACGGCTCACAATGTGAGTCATCAAGGAACAAGGTTTCTATTACCATAGAAATGCAAACTCTAAGATTGGATTTAACCCTAAATTGTGATGTAACTAACTTCCCAGGTGGCGCTAGTGGTAAAGAACCCACCTGCCAATGCAGGAGATGTAAGACACACGGGTTTGATCCCTCGGTTGGGAAGATTCCCTGGAGGAGGAAATGGCAACCCACTCCAGTATTCTTACCTGGAGAATCCCATGGACAGAGAAGCCTGGTGGGCTACAGTCCATAGGGTTGCAGAAAGTTAGACTCTACTGAAGTGACTTAGCACGCACGTGACGTAACTGCATTTGGAGAGTGTGGAAGAAGGCAGGTGCGGGGGTACAGCCACCAGCTGTCACGGGAAAACAACAGAGGCAGACTGTGCAGAGTATCTCTCCTCACAGGACTGAGGCAGAGACTGACTGATCTGTGATTCTCCAAGGACAATTAGCAACCCTCTACCTTCCCCATCATCTGTCATCAGAGCTATGTTCTTCTTAAGGAGTGGTGGTAGCCTCTTGGTTTGTATCCATAGTGGTGCCTGAAGAACACTGCAGGGAGCTTGAAAGGCAGACAATTCTTTTTAAATTTTTTTTAAACTTTATCAATACATTTGGGGCTTCCCTGGTGGCTCAGTGGAAAAGAATATGCCTGCCAATGCAGGAGACAAATCAGAGTTTGGTCAAATCAGGGTTTGATCCCTGGTCTGAGAAGATACCATATGCTATGGAGCAACAAAGCCCCACATGCCACCAAAAAGAGGGCTTCCGTGGCGGCTCAGTTGGTAAAGAATCTGCCTGCAATGCAGGAGTGCCAGGTTCAGTTCCTGGGTTGGAAAGATCCCCTGGAGGAGGAAATGGCAACCCACTCCAGGATTCTTGCCTGGAAAATCCCATGGACAGAGGAGCCTGTCGGGCTACAGTTCATGGGGTTATGAGAGTCAGACACAACTGAGCGACTAAACCACCACCATGTGCCCTAGAGCCTGTGTTCCACAACAAGAGATGCCACCGCAATGAGAAGCCACTGCAACTCTTTTTCCACAACCAGAAAAAAGCCTGAGCAGCAATAAAGACCCAGCACAGCCAAAAATTGAAATTAAAAAATAAAATTATTAAAAAATTTAGCAATACATTTAATGCAAACTAATATATACAAAATATCATCATTTTGATAACACATTAATATAAAAATTATTAATAAGATGTTCTGTATTATTTGTCCTAAGTCTTCAAAATCTGGTTTGTATTATACACTTACAGCACATTTCGATTCAGATCGGCCATATTCTTAGTTCAGTAACCGTCTTATGGGACAGCATATATTTAAATGCTGAGAAGGAAAACTGAGGCAGCTGTCCAGTTCAAGCTAAAGAAACAAGCCAACATACTTTTCTTTGCATAATTTATTTAGATATTTCAGGATAAAATGGTTTTAAGCCTATGCGTTTACTCCATGTATTAAATTTGTTTCATCTCATTGATATTTTGGATAAAAATCAAATCTGATAGACTTGAAAGAAAGGTCAGTGTTAAGTTCTTATAAGTACTTAAGCTAGCATACTGCTATTTTATAGGGTTTCCCTGGTGGCTCAGTGGTAAAGAATTTACCTGCAATGTGGGACACGTGGCAAGAGCTGTGGGTTCAATCCCTGGGTTGGGAAGATCCTCTGGAGAAGGAAATGGCAACTCATTTCATTACTTTTGCCTGGGAAATCCTCCTCTGAGCCTGGCAGGCTATAGTCCATGGGGTCACTAAGAGTCAGATACAACTTAGGAACTAAACACACACACACAGTGCTATTTTGCATGTATGAAATTCACTAGACTTGACGTTCAAGTTTTCCAAATATTCCATAACTCTGTTTTAACCAATTTATTATCTGAGTTTCTATAGTTGAAAGGCAGACTCAGTTCTAAACAAAGTCGTCTATGCTCTTCTCTTTCAAAGGAATTTTGGGTTTTGTTAGTGCTGGATATCAGACTGAATTTTAAATCCAAAAGCAGATTCAGCTCTCTAGATTTTAAAAACATGGCCTGCGTAGGCAGAGGTAAGTAAAGCTGTATGTGAAGATGTGGACTGCAATGTAGTTTTGAAAGAGAATATTTACTTTCATGTCCTTTGCTTTCTGGGCAGGTAGCATTTTATTGTTGGGGACAAAGCAGAATAAGTCTATGGAGAGCCTTCTGCAGAGGTCAAGAAGGCTGATGTCCGTCAAGGGAAACAGGAGACAGCTCTGTCCCCCTTCCACTTTCTTCTCCAGCTTGTAACAGATAGTTCAAAGAAAGTGAAAAGTGTGAGTCGCTCAGTCATGTCCGACTCTTTATGACCCCACAGACTGTAGCCTGGCTGGGCCTTTCTGTCCATGGAATTTTCCAGGCAAGAATACTGGAGTGGTTTGTCATTTCCTTCTCCAGGGGATCTTCCCAAATCAGGGATCGAACTCAGGTCTCCTGCACTGGAGGCAGATTCTTTACCATCTGAGCCACTCAGGAAGTCCCTTAATTACGGAACAGAATCACATAGAGAAAGACATAGAGAAAGACTTTATGGTTGCCCAGGGGAAGGATGGGAGGAAGGGATAGTTAGGGAGTTTGGGATAAGCATATACATACTACTATATTTAAGCTGGGTAACCAACAAGGATGTCCTGTACAGCACAGGGAAGTCTGCTCCATGCTGTGTGGCAGCCTGGCAGGGAAGGGAGTCTGGGGGAGAATGGATACATGCATATGGACGCAGAGTCCCTTTGCTGTCCACCTGAAACTATTGCAACGTTGTTAATTGGCTATTTCTTAATTAATAATAAAAAAAAAAGTCTGCCCTTCTCATAATAAGGCTGGCCAAGTTGTGCTTCTCACTGCCACATCCTCTTTCTATTTCTCTGAAAAATAATAGCAAAAGTTAACATGTGTAAGGCACTTGTCTTATTATGTGCCAGGTCTGTACTAAGTGCTTTATGTTCTTTATCTCGTCTTATTTTATGACAACCCAATGAGAAAGAAACTCCTTTCCACCTTGCAGCTGAAGAATCCACAGATCAGGAACACTATGTAATTTGCTCTCCAGGTTTGTCAGCCTGCAAAGCCAAGCTCTCAGCCTCCATGATATATCACCTTCCGGTCTTGCTTTAATTACCAAAGTGTAGACTCACTCACTCTTTTGATTCTTCTTAGCTCTGCACCAGGAAAATTCAAGTTATAAGGTTAAACTGATGCTGAAGACGAAACTCCAATCCTTTGGCCACCTGATGCGAAGAGCTAACTCATTTGAAAAGACCCTGATTCTGGGAAATATTGAAGGCGGGAAGAGAAGGGGATGACAGAGGATGAGATGGTTGGATGGCATCACCGACTCAATGGACATGAGTTTGAGTAAGCTCCAGGAGTTGGTGATGGACAGGGAGGCCTGGTGTGCTGCAGTCCATGGAGTTGCAAAGAGTCGGACATTGAACTGAACTGAGGCTGAACTGAGCCGAGCTGAACGGAAGGTTAAACCACCAGGGCTGCCTGAGAAGGGAGATCAGCATCTGTTCCTTGTTTCACCAGCAGAGGGCATAGTCCTCCCAGTGGAATTTACCAGGGAGACATTTAAATATNTTGAACTGAACTGAGGCTGAACTGAGCCGAGCTGAACGGAAGGTTAAACCACCAGGGCTGCCTGAGAAGGGAGATCAGCATCTGTTCCTTGTTTCACCAGCAGAGGGCATAGTCCTCCCAGTGGAATTTACCAGGGAGACATTTAAATATCCTGCTTCTGTTTCTATGAAGGCACTCTCAATCCAATGGGGCCATCAGATCCATCCTTTCCGGTGGAGTTTGCCTGGTCTTGTTCAGAAAACACAACTTTAGAGAACTAATGGTGTCATAAGAAGCTGGTGCAGAGTTTTCGAAATGCTTGTATTTCTTCAGCTCAGTTCAGTTCAGTCACTCAGTCGTGTCCGACTCTTGGGACCCCATGGACTGCAGCACGCCAGGCCTCCCTGTCCATCACTAACACCCGGAGCTTANTCTAATCCATTAGCTACGGTACTTGGTTGTTGCTGTTGTTGAGTGTCCAACTCTTTGTGGCCCATGGACTGAAGCACACCAGGTTGTTCTGTCCTCCACCATCTCCTGGAGTTTGCTCAGACTCATGTCCATTGAGTCAATGATGCCATCCAACCATCTCATCCTCTGTGGTCCCCTTCTCCTCCTGTCTTCTATCTTTCCCAGCATCAGGGTCTTTTCCAATGAGTCGGCTCTTCACATCAAGTGGCTATGGTACTTTGTAGGTCATTTGAAACCCCAACCCTCTTCTGCTTGCCAGCCAGAGTACTGCAAAACGTCTTGTTCAGAGCACCACTTAATGAGAAAATCCAAGATGAAACAAAGTCAACGTTCCTTTACACTGGAACATTACTGAATAATGAACAGTCCTGTGACTCTCAAGTGACTTTGGTGGAGTGTAATTTCTGCAGCCGCCATTCAGGAACCAGACTCAAACCCTGACTCTACTTCTTTAAAAACAAACAAAAACTTACTTTTAAAATTTATTCATTTGGTTGTGTTTGGCCTTAGCTGTGGGACGAAGAATCTTCCTGTGTCTTGGGAGACATTTTTTTGTGCCCCACAGAGTTTCCCAGGTGACTCAGTGGTAAAGAATCTGCCTGCCAATGCAGAAGACTCAGGGGGTGTGAGTTTGATTCCTGGGTTGGAAGGATCCCCTGGAGAAGGAAATGATAATTCAATCCAGTATTCTTGCCTGGAAAATCCCATGGACAGAGGAGCCTGGAGGGCTACAGTCCATGGGGTCACCAAAGAGTTGGACATGACCTAGCAACTAAACAACAACACAGACTCTCAAGTTGTGGCTTGAGGGCTTCATTGCTCTGTGGTGCATGGAATCAATTTACACCATCAGGAATTGAGCTCATGTCCTCTCCATTACAAGGTTTCTTAACCCCTGAACCACCAGGGGGACTTCCGTGGCCCTACTTCTATTTCATTCCAACCTGTTGACCTTACTGTGCCTGGACTCCCTAGTTGTAAAGTTCACAGTACTTTTCACACTGGGTTGTGGAAACAATCACATGATGCTGATACAATCAAAGAAGAAGAATCCAGCAAGTGGTAAGTACTCAAGTGCATCAGCTTCTGTTAAGTCCCACTCTGCTCAGTTCCGGTGTCTCCAACTATCATAGAAAGGATCATTCAGTAAGTAGAGTTTGTTCAGGTTTTTTTGCAGACTTGCTTCCATTTCCTCCGTATAACACATTTTGTGACCAGTTTCTATTTTACCAGACAACAGTGTTGCTATAATTCACTTGGAAATTGTCCCCAGAGAGAGGTGAAATGAAGTGAAGTGAGAGTCGCTCAGTTGTGTCTGACTCTTTGTGACCCCATGGACTGCAGCCCGCCAGGCCTCCCTGTCCATCACCAACTCTTAGAGCTTGTTCAAACTCATGTCCATCGAGTTGGTGATGCCATCCAACTATCTCATCCTCTGTCGTCCTCTTCTCCTCCTACCTTCAATCTTTCCCAGCATCAGGGTCTTTTCCAAGGAGTCAGGTCTTTGCATTAGGTGGCCAGAGTAGTGGGGTTTCAGCTTTAGCATCAGTCCTTCTGATAAATATTCAGGACTCAACCCACACCAACCACCCACAGCCATATTCATGTCAGCTCTCTGGGACACATTCCCACCACATGAGGTCTGCAGAGAAGGGTGCTGTCCACTGAGATTTGCCCTGGGGAGGGAGGCTCCCAGTACCCCGACTGGAGCTGGCATCACAGGGCTGGAGGAGGGGAACCTGTGCCTGAGGCCAGACTCCACCCAGGCACAACCCCTCCAGATACCAAGGTGAATTCCCAACTGCTGGTGAGTATTTGACTTTCCACATACGATTAGATTAAATATTTGGGTTCATAAACATCTAGGACTGCAGACGGCGGTCAGCGAGGGCTCGGCTGGCTATAGGCTGAAGCTGCACACAGGCCAGATTTATGCGGCACCCTGGAAGCTCCCCAAGCTAGCAAGAAGGTGCAGCACAGAATTCCCTACCGCTCACACAGCACCCAGGTCAGTTTCCATCACAAATTCTTTATTGTTTGAGGAATTAAGTAACAAAGCTATTTTTTTTTCCCACCAGAAAATGATAAAAGGAATGACTTTCCTGGTGCAAGACCCGGCCTTTCCTCCCTTTCCGCTCTCTTTCCTTGCTTTCTTCCCTGCTTCCTTTTCTGCACCCTTTTGCTTGCTCTCTCTCTTCTTTCTCTCTTCCTCCTCTCCCTCTATTTTCTTCTTCTCCTTTCCCTCTTTTTCCTCCTTTTTGTAGGGCTTTCTATACTTGTTTCTTCTGTAGTTGCCTTTGCCCGGGCACTTTGAATGTGTATTTCTTCATCGTTTTAAATATTTTATTTAATTAATTGCACCAGGTCTTAGTTGCCTTATGTGGGATCTAGTTCCCTGACCAGGAAATGAACGTGGGCCCTCTGCACTGAGAGGGTGGAATCTTAGCCACTGGACCACCAGGGAAGTCCCTGAATGTTTAATTTTCTAAATGAAAGTTTCATGGTAAATGCAGATACTCATCTTTTTCTATTCCTGCCTTTTGTAGGTCCGGATGATACTGGTGAGCCACAGTCTTTGTGGGAAGGAGAGCTTTGTGTTTGAGAATCAAGGGCATGTTGCTTTCCTCATAGTGTCCCTTTGTCCTTGTCATGAACTATGCACATTTATGACAGGGGCTCCCCTGGTGACTCAGACAGTACAGAATCTGCCTGAGGTATAGGAGACCCGGATTCAATGCCTGGGTCGTGAAGATCCCTTGGAGAAGGGAATGGCAACCCACTTTAGTATTCTTGCCTGGAAAATCCCATGGACAGAGGAGCCTAGTGGGCTACAGCCTATGGGGTCACAAAGAGTCAGACACCACTAAGCCATCGACACTTTCATTGTGTGACAGTTTTAGGGGTTATTATGTATCCTGAAGATAGGGCTCAACCCACTGATGTGTATGGAGTCAAGCTTGGATCTTGGTCTCATTTCTTTTGGCCAGTGAGCTGACCAGTTGCAGGTGATGGAAACAGAGAGTTTCTGGACTTCGTGACCTCTGCTAGGACAAAGTAGGGGCTGGGTGCCAGCCTGGGTGAGTTGGGTTTCGAGACTCAGCGCTGTGACCTTGGATGGGGGATTCAGGCTTGTCTCAGGCTACAGTTACTCTAGTCCCCAAAGCAGCAGGCAAGCCCCAAGAATCTCTAGGGACCCATCCTTTTATTTGACTGAGCAAGAACCATCTATTAAGAATGCCTGAAAGTGTAGACCCATTTGTATTAAGTTATATGAACATGCCAATATTTAACCTTTTTTAACCTCTATAAACGGCAGCTTCAAATGGTTCAACAGGATGTAAATAATAGTGGCCTCTCCATTCCTTCCTAAGGTGAATGCCTATTACGGTATTCAACTTAGAGGAGGAAAAACTGTTCATACTAAATGCGGTCAACGTCTATCAGTTAAATAGTTATTCTGGGTATCAGAGATGGTAATCTGTTTGTTTCAGCAGAATGTCCATCAGTGAAACAGCTTTCACACGCCAAGATCTGGTTTTTGCCTGTGGGTATGGGACAGACGGTGAGTTGCCCAACCATGTCTCATGCAACAGCGTCTGAATAGTGAATACTCCTTGGCCTTGACTTTTTCAGTCTGGCCAGGGGTCAGCACTGAGGCATTTTATCCCCAGAGACCCTTTTCAGCTCTGTGCTTAAAAAGCACCTCCTGATCTGCTTATCAATGGCCTCTGTCCATATAAAAGAGCTGAACAAATAATCAGCAGTATTAGCTCTAAGAGGCCCGTCAGCGCAGCTTCGTCCACACCCAGAAACAAAGCCAATTCCAGGGGATCTCTGGACTCCTTCATTTCAAGGATACTTTATGGCAGAGATTCTTCGTTGGCTTTCGGGGGCCCAGGAGTCCCCCAAAAGTGAATGTAGAGCTTCGTATCTGCATACATATACTTTTCTGGGGGAAAATAGTCATATTTTTCAATTGTTTTTCAAGGAATCTGGGGACCCTCCTTACCCCTCCCCTCCCACAAATAAGTTAAGAATCGCTGTTGTAGTTTCCAGTTGAAATCTGCAGAACACAGGGTAGGAATGTTCATTCATTCACCAAACCAGTAATAAAAAAGTCAGCTCCCCACCAACCCTGGGCTTCCCTGGGGGCTCACATGATAAAGAATCTGCCTGCAATGCAGGAGACCTGGGTTCAATTCCTGATTGGGAAGATTTCCTGGAGAAGGACTTAGCAACCCACTGTAGTACTTGTCTGGAGAACCCCACGGGCAGGGGAGCCTGGCGGGCTACAGTCCATGGGGTCGCAAAGAGCTGGACATGGTTGACTTTCACTTCACCCAACAAACTCTGTGCAGGTCCCAGGATTCAAAGATGCATAAAATGATCCCTGCCCTCCAGCAGCTCTGTTCTCATGTCTTTTGGAATCAAAGGATTTATTCTCTGAACATCAGTTTCCTCATTTGTAAAACAGGTTGAATTCAGTTCAGTTCCTTAGTCATGTCTGACTCTTTGCAACGCCATGGACTGCAGCACGCCAGGCCTCCCTGTCCATCACCAACTCCCGGAGTTTACCCAAACTCATCTCCATTGAGGCGGTGATGCCATCCAACCATCTCATCCTCTGTCGACCCCTTCTTCTCCTGCCCTCAATCTTTCCCAGCATCGGGGTCTTTTCCAATGAGTCAGCCTTCCGCGTCAGGTGGCTAAAGTATTGGAGTTTCAGCTTCAACATCAGTCCTTCCAATGAATATTCAGGACTGATTTCCTTTAGGATGGACTGGCTGGATCTCTTTGCAGTCCAAGGGACTCTCAAGAGTCTTCTCCAACACCACAGTTCAAAAGCATCGATTCTTGGGCACTCAGCTTTCTTTATAGTTCAACTCTTACATCCATACATGACTACTGGAAAAACCATAGCCTTGACTAGACAGACTTTTGTTGGCCAAGTGATGTCTCTGCTTTATAAAATGCTGTCTAGGTTGGCCATAACTTTTCTTCTGAGGAGCAAGCATCTTTTAATTTCATGGCTGCAGTCACCATCTGCAGTGATTTTGGAGCCCAGAAAAATAAAGTCTGTCACTGTTTCCACTGTTTCCCCATCTATTTGCCATGAAGTGATGGGACAGGATGCCATGATCTTAGTTTTCTGAATGTTGAGCTTTTTGCCAACTTTTTTACTCTCTTCTTTCACTTTCATCAAGATGCTCTTTAGTTCTTCTTTCTGCCATAAGGGTGGTGTCATATGTGTATCTGAGGTTATTGATATTTCTCCCAGCAATCTTGATTCCAGCTTGTGCTTCATTCAGTCCAGCATTTCTCATGATGTATTCTGCATATAAGTTAAATAAGCAAGGTGACAGTACACAGCCTTGACATACTCCTTTTCTGATTTGGAACCAGTCTGTTGTTCCATGTCCAGTTCTAACTGTTGCTTCTTGACCTGCATACAGATTTCTCAGGAGGCAGGTCAGGTGGTCTAGTATCCCCACCTCTTGAAGAATTTTCCACAGTTTGTTGTGATCCACACAGTCAAAGGCTTTGGCATAGTCAATAAAGCAGAAATAGACATTTTTCTGGAACTCTCTTGTTTTTTCGATGTTCCAACAAATGTTGGCAATTTGATCTCTGGTTCTTCTGCCTTTTCTAAATACAGCTTGAATATCTGGAAGTTCTCAGTTCATGTACTGTGAAAGCCTGGCTTGGAGAATTCTGAGGATTACTTTGCTAGTGTGTGAGATGAGTGCAATGGTGCAGTAGTTTGAGCATTCTTTGGCATTGCCTTTCTTTGGGATTGGAATGAAAACTGACTTTTCCAGTCTTGGGGCCATTGCTGAGTTTTCCAAATTTGCAGACATATTGAGTGCAGCACTTTAACAGCATCAGTGAATTCCATCACTTCCACTAGCTTTGTTCATAGTGATGCTTTCTAAGGCCCACTTGACTTCACATTCCAGGATGTCTGGCTCTAGGTGAGTGATCACACCATCATGATTATCTGGGTCATGAAGATCTTTTTTTTTTTTCCTAGTTCTTCTGTGTCTTCTTGCTACCTCTTCTTAATATCTTCTGCTTCTGTTAGGTCCATACCATTTCTGTCCTTTATTGAGCACATCTTTGCATGAAGTGTTCCCTTGATATCTCTAATTTTCTTGACGAGATCTCTAGTTTTACCCATTCTATTGTTTTCCTCTGTTTCTTTGCATTGATCACTGAGGAAGGCTTTCTTATCTCTCCTTGCTATTCTTTGGAACTCTGCATTCAAATGGGTGTATCTTTCCTTTTCTCCTTTGCCTTTCACTTCTCTTCTTTTCATAGCTATTTGTAAGGCCTCCTCAGACAACCATTTTGCCTTTTTGCCTTTTTTTTAATTGGTGATGGTCTTGATCACTGCCCCCTGGAGAAGGAGGTAATTGTCTACATTTTAGAGAGGTTGTGATCATCCTGTGAATAGCATACAATAAACAGGAAATTGAAACTAAGCAAGCAAGCAAACATGACCAGGAGCTTAGGGAAATGCTTGTGTTGGGGTTACCACTGACCTAGGTTCCTGAAATTACAAGAGCAAACCACCTTTCTACCATATGTGAATCTTGGGCTTTCCTGGTGGTCCAGTGGTTAAGAATCCATCTTGCAATGCAAGGGACACTGGTTTGATCCCTGGTTCAAGAAGATCCCACATCCTGTGGAGCAACTAAAGCCCATGGGCCACAACTTACTGAGCCAGTGCTCTGGAGCCCACAAGGTGAAACCACTGAGCCCACACGTTGCAACAACTGAAGCCCATTCCCCTCGAGCCCATGCTCTGCAACAAGAGAAGCCACCACAGTAGAACCCTGAGCATCGCACTGAAGAGTAGCCCCCACTGATCGCAACTAGGGAAAGTCCATGTGTAGCTGCAAAGACCACCACAGCCCCAACCTAAATACATCTTAGAAAAATAAAACAAAATAAAATGTGTGAATTTGGAGACCCCCAGCTCCCTCCTCTAGTGGAGCTGAATTTCTTCCTTCCTCTTCCTTCCCTCCCCTCAAGATTCAAAGTGCCCCATCTTCGTTCCAATGTGAACAACTGGGGCTTCCCTTGAGGTGCCCCATCCTGGATGGCCTTGCTAAACATCGAAACACGCCTCTCCTGTGACCACTACATTCCCTCGGAGCCCTGAAGGAACAGGGGGCTAATGACTGAACTCTTCTTATGAGTCAGGCTCTGGCCCGGAGTGTTCATAGGTAGTGAAGAGTTTAGGAGTTGCTTTGATGAAAACATTCACAGAGCAGTGTTGGCAGTGAGCGTGACCGGCTCTGCCATCCCTTCCATGTGACACTGGGACTCTACTGCCTCCATCTGAAGAAGACAGGAATTACAGGCACAGAGACACAGCCCACAAAGGAGACTAGTGGAAGGTGGATAGGCCAAGGAGCTCAGTGCACGGAGGAGCTTGTAATGTGACCACCTCTCTGGGGGAACCCAGATCCTATGTGGGATTCCAAGATGGGCCTCAGGTGGCCCAGGTCATACTGGAGCCACTTCACAGAACAGCACTTCAGTGAGCAGAAACAACTAGAATAGTTCTCATCTCGGCAGAAAACACACACACACACACACACACACACACACAAAACAAAACATGAAGGGGATCCAGTTCTCTGCCTAGAAGAGGTCCCTTCTTCCCCTTTTCAGTTTCATCCTACTCCACAGTCGCTCAGGGTCTTCTCCCAGACTAAACTTCCCTCATCACCCACCAACCAGCCTTTTTATTTCATAAACTTATCTCTTCTGGGATTTTTGTTTGTTTTGCTGTCCTCCCTTCCCCCAAGTGTCTCTATGTTCCAACCATTTTTCTGTTTGACTTAACTGAAGGAAACTGAATTCTCTCTAGAGGGTGTGGCAGGGGGATGTATACACTGGGAAATCAGTTTTCTTTATTGGCTGAAGCTGTGGGAAAGGGTTGGAAGGACCAGAGGGTGAGAACACTGGCGGGTGAAGCAGTCGGGTTCCATCACATTTGTGAGGTGAGCCCTGGAGAACACGGGAAGAGCTGGTTGTCTGCTGATGCATGAGACACACGTGAGGTCCCCCCAATGAGTAGACCTGGGCTCTTCAAGGGTGAAGAAGCTAGTGATGATGATGTCTTGAGTCTGGTTAAAGTCAATCCAGCTACACTCTTAAACAGTGAACTGCTATTTTAAGGGGGACAAGCATGCGTCTGTCACATTGCTTGGAAAATGTGCTTGGCGAGTTCAGCTGCTCAGTCATGTCCAACTCTTTGGGACCCCACAGACTGTGCATGACGAATACTTCAGAACAGTCTTATGTCTTTTGTTAAGTTTCTTTTTGACCCACTCTGTTTACACCTGTTACAACGCTTTGCACCTCGCATGCTCCTTTGTTTCCATCTCTCCCACAACACTCAGGTTCCACAGGTAGAATTCTTATATTTGTTGTTGCGGCATTTCCAGTGCCAGCACATACTTGGCACATTCATTTATTCATCAAACATCCATTGTGTGCCCAGTGTGTGCCAGGCTCTATGCCAACATTCACTAAACCGGGGTAAACAGAGGCAATGTGAGCCCTGCCCTCAGAGGCATGATGACTGATGGGAAAGATGAGACCACAAGCCAATAATTACTCACATACACAGAGTGACATATACTCATAATTACCACATATTGGAGAGAGTGTTTTGAAGAAAAGTAAAAAGACACTGAGCTCACCTAGTGGCTCAGTGGTAAAGAACTTGTCTGCTAATGCAGGAGATGTGGGTTTGATACCTGCGTTGGGAAGATCCTCCAGAGAAGGAAGTGGTAACCCACTCCAGTATTCTTCCCTGGAGAAGCCCAAGGACAGAGGAGCCAGGCAGGCTCCATGGAGTCACAAAAGAGTTGGACATGACTTGGCAACTAAAACAGCAACAAAAAAAGACACCATTGGAGAGAACTGGGGGAGGGGAGAATGGCTGAGAGCAGGACCAGGGATATTTTCTCAGAAGCAGCAGCTAAGCTGGGCCCCAGAGGTCGAGGAGGTAGCAGAGGGAAGAGATGGGGGAAAGTATTCCAGGCTGAGGGAATAGAATGTGCAAATGTCCTGATGCAGAACACTGTATACTGACCTGGAGGAAGGCAGGCCAGGCCAGTAAGACCAGTTGCCATAAGGGAAGAATAATTGGCGATGTGGTTAGGGGCTGGCCTGGCCAGGCCAGGAAGGAGGATTTTACTTTGAGAACAACAGGAAGGTATGGCATGTTTTCAAAACAAGGGAATGATATGCTCCCATCTCCCTCTTAAAAAGAGCACATCGACTGGGCAGAGATCGGCAGATGTGACCCTTGGGAGGCAGTTTTAGGGAGGGTTGTATTGCATTGCACTGTGTCCACCAGGTGAGAGACGCTGGTGGCCGGGCAGTGGGAACAAGGATGGAGTTGCAAAATATGAGTGATCTCTCAGGTTGTTCCTTTGTATCACTTACTGAAAGTGCTTCTTTCAAATGCGGAAGGACATACTCATACCTTAGGGATACCTGGAATAAATCACAGCCTGCACATAGCAAACGGAGTGCATCACAATGTCTGTCCATGGCCCTTGCAAACTTCTGCCCCATAATTCTCTAAGAACACAGAACATACATCAGTCATTGCTTCCTTCAGCTGATGTCTGTGAAATATCTATTATGAATAAGGCATTGTGCTAGCTATTGTGAGGTGACCCATCTATTTAGAAACAAAGTAATGGATGAAAGGTAATCGATGAAAATTTTGAAGGTAAGAAAAATATAACGAAGAAAAAAAATCTGAGTATACCAGCCATGTTAACACTTTAAGCTTATTTATTTCCAGGCTTTTTTCATTTTCTTCTACATATATTATTTATTTACATATGCAAATTGGGATCATAATGCATATAGTTTTACGTGTTCTGTAACTATTATGTGCTTATGATACTTTTATTGTAAGATCAGTCAGTTCAGGAGTTCTTCAGTTCAGTCGCTCAGTCGTGTCTGACTCTTTGCAACCCCATGAACTGCAGCACGCCAGGCCTCCCTGTCCATCATCAACTCCTGGGGTTCACTCAGACTCACATTCATCGAGTCCGTGATGCCATCCAGCCATCTTATCCTCTGTAGATCCCTTCTCCTCCTGCCCCNATTGGGGGCAGGAGGAAAAGGGGATGACAGAGGATGAGATGGCTGGATGGCATCACCAACTCGATGGACGCGAGTCTGAGTGACCTCCGGGAGTTGGTGATGGACAGGGAGGCCTGGCGTGCTGCAATTCATGGGGTCGCAAAGAGTCGGGCATGACTGAGTGACTGAACTGAACTAACTGGGGAAGAGTTATCATCTGGAGGCAGTGGGTGGGAACGAGTTTGATTAATTTTCCCTCTCCTCCACCCTCAACACACTGCTTCCACTGCTTTGCAGATGGACTTTTAAATGTTTTTCTTTCCTGAAGAGATGGAATTTTGTCACTCTGGATATGACGATGATGAGGCAGCTGCTGGAATGTTTTTACAGTTAGATGCTGTGATATCAGAGAGAATGTGACTTAGGAATTTCACAGTTGCAGCATTGTTCTTTTTTTTTTTTTCAAACAGAAATTCATTTATTTAATTTTTAAATTTTTATTTGTTTATTTGGCTGCATCAGGTCTTGGCTTCCCAGGTGGTGTTAGTGGTAAAGAACTTGCCTGCCAAAGTGGGAGATGTAAGAGGCCAGCGTTCAATTCCCTGGAGAAGGGCATGGCCACCCACTCCAGTATTCCTGCCCGGAGAATCCCATGGACAGAGGAGCCAGGCGGGCCACAGTCCACAGGGCCGCAAAGAGGTGGACATGACTGAATTGACTTGGCACACACACATAGTCTTACTTGTAGCAGGCAGGATCTTCTTTCTGGCATGGGAATACTTCCTTGTATGCCTTCTCTAAATTGTGGCATGCATACTCGAGTACTTGGGCTCAGTAGCTGTGGCACATGGACCCAGTTGCCTGATCAGGGATCAAACTCATGTCCCCTGTGAAACCATTTATCACAGACTGGGACCCGAACCCAGCCAAAACCCAGTTTGGGACTTGAACCCACTTGGCTGGGACCCCCAAGCAGGGTTTGGCTGGTTCAAGTTCCAGTCACGTGGGTTCGAGTCCCAAGCAAGGTTTTGGGTGGGTTTCAGGTGGCTCGGGGAGAAGGCAATGGCAACTCATTCCAGTACTCTTGCCTGAAAAATTCCACGGACAGTGGACTACAGTCCATGGACTCGCAAAGTTGGACATGACTGAGCGACTTCACTTTCACTTTGAGTTCCAGCCACGTGGGCTCAAGTCCCAAATAGAATTTTGGCTGGGTTTGAGTCCTAAGAAAGGTTTTGGCTGGGTTCGAGTCCCAGCACAGGGGCCCAAGTCTCAATCTGTGGTAAATGGTTTCAGCTGCATTAGAAGGTGGACTTTTTTAAGAAATTATTTTAATTATATTTATTAATTTATTTTGGGCTGTACTGGGTCTTCGTTGCTGTAAGGGTTTTGTTTTTCTCTAGTCGGGAAGATCCCCTGGAGAAGGGCATGGCCACCCACTCCAGTATTCCTGCCCGGAGAATCCCATGGACAGAGGAGCCTGGCGGGCCACAGCCCACGGGGCCGCAAAGAGCTGGACACAACCGAGCAACTTCACTTCCCACTTTCTTCTTTCTTTACGAAGAGCAGGGCCTACTCTCTTGCTGTGGTGCGTGGGCTTCTCATTGCAGTGGCTTTTCTTCTTGCAGAGCACAGGCTCTATGCTCTCGGGCTTCAGTAGTTGCAACACACAGACTAAGCAGTTGTGGCTCTCAGGCTCAAGAGTACAAACTCAGTAGCTGCGGTTCACGGGGCTAGCTCCTCCGAGGCATGTGGGATCTTCTTGGATCAGGGATTGAACCCATGTTTCCTGCACTGTTTGTTGGCAGATTCTTTACCACCGAGCCACCAGGGAAGCCCCTAAACAACAGAAATGTATTTTCTTTCATTCTGGAGGCTAGAAGTCTGAGATCAAGGTGTTGGCAGGGTGGGTTTCTAGTGAAACTTCTCTCCTTTTGTTGCAGATAGCCACGTCCTTTTGGCATCTTCACATGGTCCTCTTTCTATATTATAGCGTCCATGTCCTTATGCAGCGTTCTTCTTTGGAGTTTTAAAATGGTAACACTTTGGCTTGGAGAGGCTAATGGACTGCCCCCAGGTCAGATTCCTTGTCATTGGTGCCGCCAAGTGTAGAGCACAGAGTTCCAGCTCTTCTGGTCATCCAGTGCCGTTCTTTATCCCATGCCCTGCTGTCTCATTTGCCCTGGCCACCACTTGCTTATGTTCTTCAGCTTACCATGTCTGTTCCTGGAAAGACATTTATCAGAACAGTTATGGTTGGTATTTGTTTAGTGCTTTTCATATGCTGAGCCTGATGCTTAATGTTTTTATAATCTAGTCTTTGAAGGAGAATTTACAGAGTAGGGAGCTGAGGTTTAGAGAGGCCCAGTGACTCATCCAAGGTCATACTACTAGTAAACTTAGCACATGATTGCCAGAGGGCCAGACTACCAGGCTTTCTTTTTACTTCCTCCTATAAGTTTTTTTGGACCTTTTTGTGGTCCTTGACCTTGCTAATTAATATCTAACTGGCTTCACTAAGTGAGTCATTTGGTCTCAGAAAATGTGTGGGAAACAGCCAAACCTGTCTACTTATATATGTAGACAACTCAATAAAAATAGAGGTGAGAAAAATAAAGTTGATACAACCTTCAGTTCAGTCGCTCAGTCATGTCTGACTCCTTGCGACCCCATGGACAGCACCACGTCAGGCCTCCCTATCCATCACCAACTCCCGGAGTTCACTCAAACTTACGTCCATCGAGTCAGTGATGCCATCCAGCCATCTCATCCTCTGTCGTCCCCTTCTCCTCCTGCCTCCAATCTTTTCCAACATAGGCATTTTAATTTATAACATGGATCATTCCTGAGATTATCAGAGAGTATTCAAAGTGAAAATTCCAGCAACAGGTTGTAACCTGTTGGGAACATATTTCTCTAGGGCAGGTCAGAATCTACTGCTCCTTATAGACAAATCTTTTATACACGAAGGTAATGAACACCTTCAGGCTTCCCTGGTGGTTTAGATGGTAAAGAATCCGCCTGCAATGTGGGAAACCTGGGTTTGAACCTTGGGTTGGGAAAATCTGGAGGAAGGCATGACAACCCACTCTAGTGTTCTTACCTGGAGAATCCCATGGACAGAGGAGACTATTGGGCTACAGTCCATGGGGTCGCAAAGAGTCAGATACGACTGAGTGCCTTAGCACACGAGTGCCTTCAATCATGGTCATCTCATTTAAACAGATTTATGGTGTAAATTCCTGTCGTGAGCTTATCTGACTTTGAAAAAGTCCTGGGGAAAGCTTGGCTATCTTGTGCCAGCTGCTTGCTTGTATTCAAGATACTATGACCTTGGATGTGAAGTTTAGATGCTTTTGTAAGTGAAAGTTTTCAAAAAAACATGTCTGAAGTTTATTTCATTTTCCCATTCTAAAGGCCTGTGAATTTTTCTTAACCCTAATTGTAAGTCCATTTAAAGAAAGGCATCCCCGTAACTTTTTAATGCAGAGATCTCTGTGCGCATTAGGATCAGACTCTGGGGCCGGACTGGATGAGTTACAACCCCAGTCCCTACTGTGACTGTGGACGTGCGACTGTCGCATGAACTGGCACTAGTGGTGAGAACCCGCCTGCCAGTTCAGGAGACCTAAGAGGTGCAGGTTCAGTCCCTGGGTCAGGAAGGTCCACTGGAGGAGGACATGGCGACCCACTCCAGTGTTCTTGCCTGGAGAGTCCTGTGGACAGAGTCCACGGGGCTGCAAAGGGTTGGACACCACAGTGCACATGCGCATGTGCACGCACGCGCGCGCACACACACACACACACACACTCCAAAGTATAGACGATAAACTGCACCTCTTGGGACAGGTGTGAAGACGAGCTGAGTTATTGTCACACAGTGCACTTTAGCATGGCCGGGTACAGTAAAGTGAAGCTGAGATTCCTAACGCTGGAAGTCTCTGAATTATAGAAGTAGAGGNCACACACACACACACACACACTCCAAAGTATAGACGATAAACTGCACCTCTTGGGACAGGTGTGAAGACGAGCTGAGTTATTGTCACACAGTGCACTTTAGCATGGCCGGGTACAGTAAAGTGAAGCTGAGATTCCTAACGCTGGAAGTCTCTGAATTGTAGAAGTAGAGGCCCCCAGAGCCCATGTAGTTGACACTCCCTGTCTTTGTTTGCAGATGGAATGGAGGCCCCCAGAGGGGAGTCACTTACCAGAGTGTGTAGGCCCTCCATCTAGAGCTCAAGTCTTCTGACTCGTGGGGTATGTGTCCTGGTCTAAAATAGTGACGTGGGAGGCCTCAAAGCAAATCCGATGTCCTGGCCGTGTCCCTGCCTTGTCTCTTCTGCTTCACCTTCCCCTCCGACTCTCTGACGTTTTAGAGGGAATTTTAAGATCGGAATGACCTTCTTAATACCATTTCCCCCCATCCTTGATTCCCTTCCCACCAGCTATTTTTGAAAACCAATATTACCTTGAGGCTTCCCTGGTGTTCCAGCAGTTAAGAGTTCATCTTCCAATGCAGGGTCAGTCCCTGTCAGGGAACTAAGATTGTACACGCTTTGTGGCAGCTAAGCCCACATACCGCTACTGCTGAGCCTGAGAGCCACAATAAAAGATCCCATATGCCACATCTAAAACCTGATGCAGCCAAATTTATAAATAAATCAATAAATGAATACTGAAGCAAGACAGTATTCCTTTAATTAATACTCACAGGACCTGAGACATAAAATGATACCCCCATCCACAGCTCTTGTTCAGGGCAGGAGGTGGGGAGAGGGTCAGATTAGGGCCTGGGCACCTTTGCCCACAGATGAATGGAGTGGGAGCACGCTTTCCCTTAGGAGTGGGGCCAACACCTCTGCTCGGCTGTGCTCCCTTCCCCAGTCAAGAGCAGCCAAGGAGATCGTTCTGCTCAGCAAGAGCTGAGGCTGTCTTGCTCGTTGGTGAGGACTAACTTTCCTCTCTGCAGAGCTTGCTGTCTTGGCTCGTGGGCCCTCTCTCCCCATCAGAGAAAAGTCTTCCTAAGGTGGTCTGTCTCGAAAACTCAAATTGACCTGTTTCTTCTCTTCCCCATCAGAACAGTGGGACCTGCCCCAGCCGGGTTCCCTCTCCTCCTCGTCTGCGTGGCCCACACGACCACAAGTGGAGCCCCAGTTGGTCCAGCATGAACTGGAAGGTAAGAATATCATCAAACGTTTATGGCTTGTGGGGTTTCTTTATCCTGATTATAAAAATTCAGAATAGTTCTATAGAGATAAGTGGACTAAGAAAAAAACAAAAGAAGAGAATGCAGGAATCATGATATAGAATACTTTAAGTGAACACATAAGTGTACATTTTTTTCACCAGACTCTTGGAGGAAGGCCTTTGGGAGACGTTGACTGCCCTCAGACGTACCTCACCTTGCTCGCAAAAACCACTTCTTCGAAGTTTCACCTATAATCTCACATCTTGGTCTCTTCAAAGTGGATGAAAAAGATCTTAAGAAACGATCGACATACAAAATCCTTCCTGATTTTTACACTCTTTTTCCTTAATCTTTCCCATTTGTGTTGCCAACAGTATTTTTTTTTTTTAATTCAAATTGAGTCTTTCAGAACAGACATCTTAGTTTTCATGGAAATAGCCTTTCTTTTCTGTGGTCATATTTCATGAGTGCCATGTTTAAAAAGATTATCCATGATGACATCAAGTGCTACTTAAATATACTGACTGGCAAAAACACAGCTGACCCCTGTAAAACCTTCAATACAGCTGGTGGAAGCAGAAGTTCAAGGGCAACCAAAGAGTGTCCTGTGAGCTGCAAGCGTGCAGAAGGCTGTGGGCCACAGTCAGCGGGTCTTATGGGGATGGGGGGTGTCAAGTTATGTCCTTTAAGGAAGTGGCATGGGGTAGGTGCAGGGTGGCTACTAGGGCAGTCATGAAAACAGATGCTTTGAAAAGAATCAGATCAAGTCAAAATCATATGTCTTTTCACTATCCAGAGATGGCTGCTATTAATATTAACAATTTTGGTGTATTTTCTCCCCATGTTTTTCATATATATGTGTGTAATGTGTATATCTCCAAACTTAGGATCTCATTATATGTATTTTTTCAGTTATCATAAGCATTTTCTGATTCAGAACAGCCACTGGCTTTCATCACAGGAAATGGAAAGATCTGGAAGCGGGATCAGGGAATCAGGAGACTACAGTTCAGTTCGGTCGCTCAGTCATGTCCAACTCTTTGTGACCCCGTGAACTGCAGCACGCCAGGCCTCCATGTCCATCACCAACTCCCAGAGTTACTCAGACTCATGTCCGTTGAGTTGGTGATGCCATCCAAGCTCTCACCCTCTGTCATCCCTTTCTCCTCTCTTCAGTCTTTCCCAGCATCAGGGTCTTTTCCATTGAGTCAGTTCTTCGCATCAAGTGGCCAAAGTATTGGAGTTTCAGCTTCAGCATCAGTCCTTCCGATGAATATTCAGGACTGATTTCCTTTAGAATGGACTGGTTGGATCTGCTTGCAGTCCAAGGGACTCTCAAGAGTCTTCTCCAACACCACAGTTCAAAAGCATCAATTCTTGGGTGCTCAGCTTCGGACCCCCTCCTTCCCCAGCCCCATGGGGCCTAGGGGCCACACAGTGGGGCTCTGGGGACTCTTCTCTAGGAGGAGCCTGGCCAAGGTTCAGGAGGTGGAGTGAAGACTCTCTGAGGGCTTAGAGATGTATGAATGTGCCTTTCGCACGTGTAGAGTGTTCCAGAGCTGCCCATAGAAAGGCCAGGAAGGAAAGACGGGGATGAGAGCACGTGGGGCGATGGGGGCCACGCACAGCATGGGCTGAGACGTAATAAAGGGTTTGTAGCATGGGCAGAGGCTGAAGCGAGTAGTTGGTGACGGGGCGGCAGCTGCCACCAGAGGCCGCATCAGCAAAGGCCAGTGTGTGTGCTTGGTGCTCCGAGGCCAGAGCGCGTCTCAAAACCACCTTAATGAGTTAAAATATGAATTGTGGTCCCACCTACTGGAGTTTGATCGTGTTGGCCTGGGGGTGAATGAGTTCCTGGGTGGCGCTGATGTATCCTGGTGAGCCATTGCCGAGAAAGCTTTCTTTTTAGTTGTGGAGTGACAGCAACCCACTTGCCTGCCCAGACCAACCTGACTTGTCACAGAAGGAGTCCTTTCCTGTGTCAGGAACACAGTTTTGTATAGAAAACTGTACAAAAACCGCCTGTACCTTCGCGACCTTCGGGCAGACACACAGCTCCAGGGCTACCAGGGAGCCCTTCCAGGTAGTGTCTGAAAGGAATGGCCTTCTGCCCAAACTGCAGTGACCTCCCCCCCGCCCCGACCCCTGCAGGAGATTAAAGGACTGTGGGACCCCCAAGACATCTATGCTTCCCTGTCTACCTCCCTCAGCCTGTGGCCATGAGCAGCAGTCAGCGACAGCAAGCACCCAGTGCCTTAGTACCTCAGCAACTGGGGGTATTGAAAATGTCAGTCATTCGTGGGACTTCCCTGGTGGTCCGGTGGTTAAGACTCTGAGCTCCCAACACAGGGGACAGGGGTTTGATCGCTGGTCAGGGACCTAAGATTCCATATGCCACAGAGAGTGGCCAAGAATAAATTTTAAAAGGCAGTCATTCTCATTACACGAGTATTGGTGTTTATTTAAAAAACTGATATAGAGCTAGACCACCCAACTATGTTTTCTTGATTCACTTCCCTGAAGGTTTGGGAGTTAATTTGAGGGTTTTATTAGAAGGGAAATCAAAGGAAGAGATTTCATATGACTAAAAACTAAGATCGTGGCATCTGGTCCCATCACTTTATGGCAAACAGATAGGGAAACAGTGTCAGACTTTATTTTTCTGGGCTCCAAAATCACAGCAGATGGTTGCAGCCATGAAATTAAAAGATGCTTACTCCTTGGAAGGAAAGTTATGACCAACCTAGACAGCATATTAAAAAGCAGAGACATTACTTTGTCAACAAGGTTCGTCTAGTCAAGGCTATGGTTTTTCCAGTGGTCATGTATGGATGTGAGAGGTGAACTATAAAGAAAGCTGAGAGCCAAAAAAATTGATGCTTTTGAACTGTGGTGTTGGAGAAGACTCTTGAGAGTCCCTTGGACTGCAAGCAGATCCAACCAGTCCATCCTAAAGGGAATCAGTCCTGAATGTTCATTGGAAGGACTGATGCTGAAACTGAAACTCCAATACTCTAGCCACCTAATGTGAAGAGTTGACTCATTGGAAAAGACCCTGATGCTGGGAAAGATTGAGAGCAGAGGGAGAAGGGGATGACAGAGGATGAGATGGCTGGATGGCATCACTGACTCAATGGACGTGAGTTTGGGTGAACTCTGGGAGTTGGTGATGGACAGGGAGGCCTGGCGTGCTGTGGTTCATGGGGTTGCAGAGTCGGACGCAGCTGAGCAGCTGAACGGAACTGAGCTGAGGGATCTAGCACACCTGCCTGAGAGTCGCAGGTACAGTGGCCCTGAAAGTTCTCGCTTCAGCCTGTGGTGTCCTTGACTCCCCCTGCACTGCCCGCTCTCAGTCTCAAACTTCCGCCTCTTGCCGCCTCCTCCCCACAGCCTTTAAAAACAAAGTAAATACTGAAACCACTTCCCTGGGTTGGTTTGTTGACATGCTTCCATTTCAGTGGGTTTCTAGCTTCTGATTTCCATGTACATCCTGTCGCTGCTAGAGCTTAGTTTTGGGTGTGGATCTTGGAGAACAGTGAGCTGGGCTTTCCCGGGTGGCGCTAGTGGTCAAGAACCTGCATGCCGGTGCAGGAGACCCAGGAGATGCAGGTTCGATCCCTGGGTCTGGGAGATTCTCCTGGAGGAGGGCCTGGCAGCCCACTCCAGGATTCTTGCCTGGAGAATCCCATGACCAGAGGAGCCTGGCAGGCTACAGTCCATGGGGTAGCAAAGAGTTAGACACTACTGAATTGACTCAGCACTCAGGCATGAACTGTGGGCTGTGAGAGGGCTCTGATTATGACAGGACTCCAGGGGCTCATCCATAGGGATGGAGAGAATTGGGAGGGAGTGACTTGCCAGCATCTAGGGCTAACTAGGGCTCAGCCTGGAAAAGTCCCAGTGAACGTAAAATAAAGTTTATATCTCCAAACTGGTGATTTTTGTCTCCAAGGAGGTAAAAGCTAGCATCTCTTCTTTCTTAGCTGGCTTATGAATGTAGAGCCAAGCCTCACCTCTAAGATGTGACCCTCCAAGAAAGTAGATGATTTAGATGAGTTGGAGGGTTGCTGGGGGACGTCAAGGAGATTAGCCAAAGGTCTGGGGCAGGAAGGGCCTGGACACCAAGTCAGTGTTCTAAACAGCTTGTGTTCGTCAGGGTAAAAGGTTTTTCCTTGGTAACCTTTTTAGTCTTTTATACTGTTTGCCAGAGTGAGCTTTCTGAAGTGTATGGGTTATGCTGATTCTTTACTGTTTAACCTGATTCTGTGGTTGAAAACTATTACCTAGTTACTCAGTGTCCTTGGGACATAATTTATTGATGTCAGTTAATTCCACTTCACTGAAATCAAGAGTCAGTGGGAAGACGGCTGACGTAGGTGTCAGAGTGTTCAGTTCCAACTCTCGCTCCTCCTGAATTGCCATGTGATCCGGGGGCTTGCCACCAGCCCTGAGCTTTACTCCCCTCCTTTGTAGAACGAGGTGTAGACCCAGTCCTTGTTCAGATCCTTTCACAGCCCTCCACATCTGGGAGCGCACTGTTCTCGGCTGAAGTTTTCATTAACCCGTTTCAGATCCGCTTTAGTTAAACTATCAGAGGGAGGGACAAATGCCGTCTCCAGGGAAGAGCCTCCTTGTCCCAGCGCTGCATGTAGTTAAGTGATGCTTGGCACCTAAGGAGTCCCCTGGGCTCATCCTACTTGGTCCTCCGGAATAATGACCTCTCAGTGAAGGCATAGCTTTTCACTTTATCTGGGAAGGAATTTTTAATCACACACGAAAAGCTCATAATTATTATTCAGGTCCTACTAATCGTGTTTCCCAAACTAGTATACTGTTTGCCTTGAGATACTTGTGATATATAGAATTTTGTAATAAAGCCTGCTCATGCAAAAAGTAAGTAATTCCAATCCCCTAGTTTCCCCAGATCTCATTTTAGCCAGTGGGTTAAAACTTCCCTCCAACAAAAGAATTACAGGAACAGTGAATTAAGTAGCTAAGCTTTAACATTTTAAGTTTTAGTTTATTTTACAGTAAAGTTTTACATTATTTTACTTGTATATTTATTTCACCTTCAAATACCAGTGCTAATGCATAGCTGGAACCAAGAGCCAATCATAGCATCCCATAAGGGTGGAGATTCAGAAGGACGATTTGGTCCAGCCTCCCTTTGCAGGTGAAGAGGCAGAAGCTGGGGAAAGTCAAATGACTAATGCGGGTCGCACGTGCTGTGCATGGGTCAGTGAGTGGCCCGAGCGGGGCTGTGCCCAGTCCCCTGGCTCCAGCTGCTCACTGCAGACCATGCCGCTGCCTCAGGCTCAGGGGGTGAGGGGCAAAGTGCCTGGTCAGGTTGGGAGAGAGCACAGCCATGGCACCTGTGAAGCCAGCAGCTGGGGCGTGGTGAAGGGCACCTGAAACCAGGCTGCCCGCAACCTGGAGCCGGGCCCTCATCTCTCCTGCATCCGGGAGGCTCCGCCCCCCCCCAGCCTAGTGCCTGGTGCTTAACAAGGTGCACAGGAGATGTGTGCTGAGTGAAGGGCGTGAAGGGAAATCCCTTAGCCGTGATCGAGCGTTCTCTTTCTTCTTTAAGGTGCTTGAACACTTCCCCCTGCTGCTGTATATCTTGGCGGCGAAAACACTAATCCTCTGCCTGGCGTTCGCGGGAGTCAAAGTCTACCAGAGAAAACGACTGGAAGCAAAGCAGCAAAAGGCGGAAGCTGAGAAGAGGAAGCAGGTGGAGAAGAAGCAGAGCTAAAGGGGAGTGAAAGGTATGGGCTTTGCGGACTACACAGTGGGTTAGGGCGGGCCTGCCCCTGGATGTGATGAGAACTCCGCCTTCCTCCTGCCTGAGGCTCTGGGAGGGCGCAGGGCCCCACCTGCCCCGGGAGGTTGAGCAGCTCTGTGTCAGGCCCAAGCGCAGGGCCTTACCTTTGAGCCCCATCTGCTCGGGGGGCCCCGGGGGATGGACAAGTCCTGTCTCTGCTCTGAGCCTGCAACGGTTCTCCCTTCACAGGAGCAGGGGTGTTTGACAGGATTTGGGTCACAGGACTCTTGATACTTTCAGGAAAGTTGTGGATCTTCTCCCTGGAGAAGCTCACGTATTAGAAACACATAAATTGGACCTAACATTGCAGACAGGGATGGGGAGGACGTGGGATCG
Source organism: Neotragus moschatus (assembly GCA_006410615.1). Taxonomy (NCBI): domain Eukaryota; kingdom Metazoa; phylum Chordata; class Mammalia; order Artiodactyla; family Bovidae; genus Neotragus; species Neotragus moschatus. The sequence goes on along the minus strand of SJYA01000062.1, from coordinate 360,737 downwards.
CAGGTCACGTAAGACCCCTACCTGTACCTAAGATTAAGAAACATGCTGACCTCAAAATGAAGTCTGACTCCTAGACTCAGCATGAAGTCCTTCTCCACTCATCCTCACGCAGGTCACGTGTCCCACGTTCCTGCAGACCAACTTGACCACAGTAGATTCTCTTGGCCTTTGCTTGTTAGTCCCCTGGCCCAGAACGCCTTCTTTATGACCACTCCACCAACACAAAATCTTCCTCATTGCTATAGTCTGGTGCCTGTCTCAGAGCTCATCTATGTGTGTGTGCGTGTGTGAGCACTCAGTCGTGTCCACCTCTTTGTGACCCCTACCAGGCTTCTCTGTCTCTGGGATTCTCTAGGCAAGAATTCTGGAGTGGGTTGCTATTTCCTACTCCAGGGGATCTTCCATACCCAAGGATGAAGCCCAGGTCTCCTGCATTGGCAGGCAGATTCTTTACCACTGAGCCACCTGGGAGCTGTCCCATAGCCCAGGGGCTGCCCGGAACGTGTTTGTTTTTAAGGCACCAGGAGGAAGTTATTCACCCCTCCCAGCTTACAGGTTGGACTAATGACAGTCAACAGATTCCTTCATTCTCCTGTGCTCACCCAGTTTCATCACTTCTCAAGTTGAGGTCTGTGCTTTTCTCTAAAAAATGAGAGGACTCACATTTGGTAGCAGGGAATCCTAGATCAGTGGTTTCCAAAGTTGATTAATGATCAGGACTTGCCTGGGTTCTTTGTTACAAGGCAGATTCCCAGGGTCCAGCCTCAGAGCGACTCCGTTACATCGGTGGCTGAATCTGGGCACCTGTTCTTTCGAAAACCTCTCAGGTGATTCTTCCACTGTCTTCTCAGCAGCTGGGTTTGGTGACCTCCAAAAGCCCTGTTAACGGTGAGATAGGCTTCTGTAGAGATGATTTCCTTTACAAGACTCATACATTTTTCATTAATAATAATTGCAGTATGTCTTGAATGATTGTTCTGTGCTAGCATTTTCCTAAGCATTTCATAGACAGCCATGTTACTGTCCACTCTTGGCAGCCTTGTGTGGTCCATTCAGACTGAGAACATGACCCACCCTGTACACGGTAAAGGACAGATAAGCAGAATTGAACTCAGGTTGGACATCCAACCGCAGGGCCTCGCCCCTGGCTGTACTGTGTCCTAATCTCAGGATGGAGCTGTGGGAAACACTGGCTCCTGGTCCTCCCCCCAGGATAAGGGACGGTCCTCTCATCGCCCGCTGCTCCCTGGGCCTTGCCGAGCTGTACACGTTACAGGCAAAGGAAGTTACTGCTATTAAACCTTGCCTTCTGAAAAAAAAAAAAGTTTTTATTGACTGAAATTTAGGAGCAGGCAGTAGAGGGGGGGTGGGGCCGGGGAGGGGGGGCTTCCCA
>SJYA01000062.1:289867-359275 GCA_006410615.1 Neotragus moschatus | reverse complement strand
AACAAAAAGATTTTATTCACTAGAATTTAGGAGCAGGCAGTGGAGTGGGGGTGGGGACGGGGAGGGGGGGCTTCCCAGGTGGTGCAAGTGATAAAGAACCCACCTGCCAGTGCAGGAGACATCAGAATCATGGGTTCAATCCCTGGGGCAGGAAGATCCCCTGGAGGAGAGCATGGCAACTCATTCCAGTGTTCTTGCCTAGAGAATCCCCCTGAACAGAGGAGCCTGGCGGGCTACAGTCCATGGGGTCGCAAAGAGTCGGGCACCACTGAAGCAACCTAGCACGCGCTAGAGCAGGGAAACAGGGAGTACTTGGAAATTTAAAAAGGTGAGGGAAGGCAGTTTCCATTGAAATGTTGCCTGGATTTCTAATCCAGCGGAGAGGAAGCAGAGATTAGATGTGAGATCACAGATATTTCTTCCCTTCCCCAAATGTCCATGGCAGCCCAATGTGAAGGAGAGATGCCTGGCTTGCCCACCCAGGCCAAAACTGACCAGGGGGTTACCCTCCGGTTACCCTCCCAGGCTGGGGGCTTATCGACGCTTAGCCCAGAGCCTTGTTTTACACCGAAGGGATTTTTAGATGAAAAGAAATTGTGATGCTAAAAATACACTCATCGATAGACAAGCTTCTGCGGTTTCTGTTTCAGTTTAAATAGCTGGGCGTAAATGTAGATGCCGAGCAAGTAAAACATTCACAGTTATTCTGCCAGACAGTTCATCGTCATCCCTTTGGGCTTCCTTTCTAGATTTTGTGGTGTAAATGTCAGCTCGACTGGACTCCAGCTGAGAAGAAAGTCTTAGTCATTGAACGATATGTCAGGAGACAAACTCGCAGCCTCTAGCCTAACTGAAAATGATGTGAATTTTTATATGCTTTTAGAAGAACCAGTATTTTGTTTGCTAAAATAAAATAACCTTTGTAGAATAAGCCAGAGTACCTGTGTGCCTGTCTCTCTCCCTCCCCCAGCTCTCCTCTGTGTAGTCTGAGGAGGAGGGAGTTTTGCGTTTCCAGCATTTCCTCACCGTGGGCGCCAGATCAGAGGTGCCCGTCTGTAGAGGACTGGGCTGTAGATGGTCCGCGTCACCCAGCCCTCCATCCTTCTTGTCTGCTCCCTGGCGCATCCCCTCCCTATCTCCTCTTTGGCTCCTCCTGCAAGCACTGTGGCCCTTCCTGGTGTTTGCATCCTTGGGGTGGAGGGAGGCCGTTCACCCCTCCAGCAGCATTGGCACCTCTGCTGAGCCTATGAGGTCCTTGCAAGGAGGAGCTGGGGTGAGACCCGCCTGCCAGGGTGGGTACCAAGTCTAGAAAGAAGTCAGGCTGCCCTTTGCGAAGAAGAAAGAGGGGCCCGGGTGTGCTTTGTCCTTTTCCCACCAGTTTGCTTGTTGGGATTTGGTGGCATGAGGTGAAGCACAGGATGCCAAGAAGACTTTCAGATTTGAGACAGCGGGGCCCATAAGTATTATCTGCATCTAACAGACTGAGGTCTCTACTAAAAAGTTCCTGTTTCTTCACTTCTCTCAAGATACCAGAGAGGACGGGGAATGAGGAAACAGTAACCAAAGCCACAGATACGGTGGAATATTTGGTCTCATCGCTGGGAGCCACATGGGCAATTTGCAAGAGTGCCTATTAGTAGATACTCACCCCGACCCCCACGCCACCCTGGCCCAGATTGGTGGAACTTGGATTTTTAAGCATGAGGGATAAAAGGAATTACATTTTTCTTACATTTTGCTGTGAATGCTGGATGCTCCTTATCACAGCTTAGAAAACAGAATTTATAGAGAATCAAAGTTTTAAATGGCTTCCCAGGTGGCTCAGTGGTAAAGAATCCACCTACCTATGCAGGAGACACGAGTTCGATCCCTGGGTCGGGAGAAGGAAATGACAACCCACTCCAGTATTCTTACCATGGACAGTGGAGCCTGGCAGGCAACAGTCCGTGGGGTCACAAAGAGTCAGACACGACTGAGCGACTGAACACACAACACACACACACAGTTTTCAATGTGGGAGATTTTGACTCTATAAGCTACAAATGCCAAAATAATCAGAGGGGGACTTTCCCCTGACATTTCATGGAGAATCAATGCCTACCTAGTTCAGGTTTATTTTAAACACAGGTGATTGCCTAGACTTTGGGGTTTAAACCTCAGTTTTGGAAATTGTGGAACATCTTGCCATCTTGGAAAATTGGGTAGCAGATGACCTAAGCATGGGAATAAACCACTGACCATGCCCATGGGTTTTCTGTAAACCGTTGGGGGTTTAACTTCTGTCTGATACTCTCTGCTGCCACTGCTGCTGCTAAGTCACTTCAGTCGTGTCCGACTCTGTGCGACCCCATAGACAGCAGCCCACTAGGAGAAGATAATTAATCGCTGTTCTGTCGCTAAGTCGTGTCTGACTCTGCAACCCCATGGATTGCAGCCCTCCAAGCCTCCCTGTCGTTTACTATTTCCTGGAGATTGCTCAGATTCATGTCCATTGAGTCGGTGATGCCATCTGACCGTCTCACCCTCTATCGTCTCCTCCTGTCCTCAATATTTCACAGCATCAGGGTCTTTTCCAATGAGTAGGCTCTTTGCATCAGGGGGCCAGAGTATTGGAGTTTCAGCTTTAGCTTCAGTCCTTCCAATGAATATTCAGGGTTGATTTCCTTTAGGGTTGACTGGTTTGATCTCCTTGCAATCAAAGGGACTCTCAAGAGTCTTCTCCAACACCACAGTTCAGAAGCATCAATGCTTCGGCTCTCAGCTTTCTTTTTGGTTCAACTCTCACATCCATGCGTGACTACTGGAAAAACCATAGCTTTGACTATAGGGACCTTTGTAGGCAAAGTGATGTCTCTGCTATTTACATGGACAGAAACCATATGCATGTTCAAGCCTCAGTAGACGTGTCATGACTGTGCCACTGGGAGCTGGCATAATGCCTGCTACATAGTAGGTACTCAGAATGGATGAACAAATAAATATAAATATGACCCTCATGACCCACGTGGAAATGAGTCAGGAACTTGGCTCATCACTGCTAACAGGTTTCTGTCAGGGACTGAATTGTGTCTCCCCCAAATCTCATGTTGAAGCCCTGACTCCCAGCACCTCAGAATGTGACTATATTTGGAGATAGGGTCTTTAAAGAGGTGATTAAGGTAAAATGAGATTCAAGGGATGGACCGTAATCCCAAAGAACTGGTGACCTTATAAGGAGAGGAGATTAGGACAGAGACAGGTGGAAAGTCTAAATAAGAACACAACAAGAAGGTGGCCATGTGCAAGCCAAGGAGAAAGGTCTCAGCTGAAACCAGACCTGCTAATACCTTGATCTTGAACTTCCAGCCTTCAGAACTGCAAAAAAATTAATTTCAGCTGTTTTGTTATGCAACCTTAGCAAACTAACACAACTGTGAGTCTCTCTCCAGACCTGTTGCAGATGTGATATCCCATCGTGGATGGCTAGCAGTTCCCATTTCCGAATCATAGAAGCCAGACAGGAATTGTTCTCAGTGTGTTCCATGATGCTTTACAATCCAAAGTGTATCCATGGGACCAGCTCAGCTGTAAGAAAGCCTTTTATGAGGTCATCCTACTCTGGCCAGAGGGAGACAGGCAAGTTTTGAAAAACACTTGAAGACCTCCCATGCCTCACTTTGCAAAACCTCTTTTGAGAAACATCATTACCAGAAATCTGTTCAATAGCATCAAGAAGCAGCAATGTCTCCAGTATTTGCAGACACTGAGAACACTGCAATACGATGGGTTTACAACAGTATATCTTGGGGAAACTGATATCCCTGAGAGTCTTGTAACTGGGGAAGATTTTAGTGATGGCTATTACATGCCAACTCCAACCTGGTGTGTTGTGCACGCTGGTGGTAGTCAAGGATGGGTGCCGTGGAAATATCGAATGTTCCTAAGGGATGAGTTATGCATCAAACAGGAAGACAACCTCTTCTTCGAGTTCTGTGATGTGGTGAAGAAGGCCTATGGCAAGTGCGCCGTTGTGGTCAAAGAGAGAAGGCGGCAGGATGAGACAAGGCCGAAGGAGGGCAAAGAGACTGAGGCCCAGGCCCATGTCCCCTCGGTGGTTAACTTAACAAGCGTCACATGTTGTCCTGAGGTAGCCAAGTCCTATGGCCACAAACTACTCACTCTGCCTTCTCCTTACAATTACCTGAACCCTTTAGACTCGGCCTGGTCTTCTCTGAAATGGTTCATCATCAATAACAGGAGGGAGTTTTGTCTGCAGTCTGTGGACGGTGTCTATTCTTACCAGTACATACTCTTCAGTGATTTAATCAGCAAAGGAATTGAAAGGATAAACCTTAGCAAATGGAGGACAATAACTAACAAAGTACGAAGATGGGAAAATCACTATCTCGGTAAATTTTCTTGAGGGTGGTGATCCCTCCAACCCGTGGTAGCACGGTGCTGTGGCATGATCTTTACTGCTTCTGTTGATCTTGATTCTGGACCACTGTGGCCAAAGACACTCTAATAATGGCCTCACAGGGATCCTGTGAGACTGAGGTTCCTACGGGCTTTGGCAAAGTGTTATGGGCTGCTGAGGGGTTTCATTAAATCTTATTGGTAAATTAGTAATCTTGGCTCTCATTCTTGTCAAGGCCACTTTGAGGGTTATTATGTCCATGGGAAGATTCAGGTTAACCCAGTCCAAAGGAGCCTGGTGGTGAGTTGAGATGAACAGAGCTAAGGGTTGTATGGTCAAAATTTAGGTCTAGGAGAAAAAGAGAACCGAGTGTGTGGTCACAAAAAGTTGAAATTAACTAGCGTGCCTACCGGTTTCAGTCCACCAGAGTAATCCATGGGGAGGCAGTTTGCCATCAACAGCTGTGGTCTGGGTGGTGGCTGAACTGGCTTTTTCCTTCCATTGCTTGAAAGCAAGGAGGCAGAGGGCTGAGCAAGAGACACCCAAAGAAGTGAAATCCCATGCAGATCCTCCAAGGCAACTTAGTGGTCCCCTGAAGGAACCTGGGAAGCTGTGACAGTAGTTGGTTCAAGTAGGACTTGGTGGGCAAAGGCAAGTTGGTGGTTCCCATAAGGAACCTGGGAAGCTGTGACAGTTGTTGTTTCAAGTAGGACTTGGTGGGCAACCAGGTGACATAAACAACAGTGTCTATAGCACCTACATATCCACTTCATCTCCTATTCTAACTGCAAGAGTCCCAACAGTTCAGTTCAATTCAGTCGCTTAGTCATGTCCAACTCTTTGCCACCCCATGGACTGCATGAATTTACTCAAACTCATGTCCATTGAGCTGGTGATGCCATCCAACCATTTCATCCTCTGCCCNGTACATACTCTTCAGTGATTTAATCAGCAAAGGAATTGAAAGGATAAACCTTAGCAAATGGAGGACAATAACTAACAAAGTACGAAGATGGGAAAATCACTATCTCGGTAAATTTTCTTGAGGGTGGTGATCCCTCCAACCCGTGGTAGCACGGTGCTGTGGCATGATCTTTACTGCTTCTGTTGATCTTGATTCTGGACCACTGTGGCCAAAGACACTCTAATAATGGCCTCACAGGGATCCTGTGAGACTGAGGTTCCTACGGGCTTTGGCAAAGTGTTATGGGCTGCTGAGGGGTTTCATTAAATCTTATTGGTAAATTAGTAATCTTGGCTCTCATTCTTGTCAAGGCCACTTTGAGGGTTATTATGTCCATGGGAAGATTCAGGTTAACCCAGTCCAAAGGAGCCTGGTGGTGAGTTGAGATGAACAGAGCTAAGGGTTGTATGGTCAAAATTTAGGTCTAGGAGAAAAAGAGAACCGAGTGTGTGGTCACAAAAAGTTGAAATTAACTAGCGTGCCTACCGGTTTCAGTCCACCAGAGTAATCCATGGGGAGGCAGTTTGCCATCAACAGCTGTGGTCTGGGTGGTGGCTGAACTGGCTTTTTCCTTCCATTGCTTGAAAGCAAGGAGGCAGAAGGCTGAGCAAGAGACACCCAAAGAAGTGAAATCCCATGCAGATCCTCCAAGGCAACTTAGTGGTCCCCTGAAGGAACCTGGGAAGCTGTGACAGTAGTTGGTTCAAGTAGGACTTGGTGGGCAAAGGCAAGTTGGTGGTTCCCATAAGGAACCTGGGAAGCTGTGACAGTTGTTGTTTCAAGTAGGACTTGGTGGGCAACCAGGTGACATAAACAACAGTGTCTATAGCACCTACATATCCACTTCATCTCCTATTCTAACTGCAAGAGTCCCAACAGTTCAGTTCAATTCAGTCGCTTAGTCATGTCCAACTCTTTGCCACCCCATGGACTGCATGAATTTACTCAAACTCATGTCCATTGAGCTGGTGATGCCATCCAACCATTTCATCCTCTGCCCTCCCCTTCTCCTCCCGCCTTCAATCTTTCCCAGCATCAGGGTCTTTTCCAGTGAGTCAGTTCTTTGCATCAGGTGGCCAAAGTATTGACGTTTCAGCTTCAGATTAGTCCTGCCAATGAATATTCAGCACTGATTGCCTCTAGGATGGACTGGTTGGATCTCCTTGCAGTCAAAGGGTCTCTCAAGAGTCTTCTCTAACACCACAGTTCAAAAGCATCAATTCTTTGGCGCTCAGCTTTCTTTATAGTCCAATTCTCACATCCATACATGACTACTGGAAAAAACATAGCCTTGACTAGATGGATAGTTGTTGCCAAAGTAATGTCTTTGCTTTTTAATATGCTGTCTAAGTTGGTCATGAATTTCCTTCCAAGGAGTAAGCGTCTTTTAATTTCATGGCTGCACTCACCATCTACAGAATCCCAAAAGGAGGTCATTAGAGCATCATGCTTTTGCATCTTTGGACCCTGGTTGCTGAGCCACCTGTGGCTGATACAACAGCATCCTATTCAAGTTTGGAGCTGCTGTTGATGGTAGTTGTAAGGATTAGTAGTGGCATTTTTTACTTTTATAGAAAAATACCTGCCTCCTATTAAACATATCACAAAACTCACTCTTGTTTATGTATGTTCAAGCATTAATTTTACAATTGAAGTGATTACGCTAGCGTATGTTGAAAACAACATCTAGAAATTGCTACCCAACTCCCAACCGACTTGCCTATATGTCAGATGGTAAGACTAGGTTTCTGCTAGCCAATATAAAAGTGAAAAATGCCGCCACTAATCCTTACAACTACCATCAACAGCAGCCCCAAACTTGAATATTTGCTTGTTGCCCTGCCCTACTCACTTCCTAAAAGTCTTTGGATTATGCAGAAACATTCTGTCAGAAAAGATGTTCAGTGATTTTCAGCAGCTAAGTGGTGGACTCCCACAGCATTTTGTTTTCATGCATTTTATCTGGGGATGAATTTCGCCCAGCACTGCCAGTCACTTGGAACCAGACAGTCTCAGCTGCACCTCCAGCTTTACAGCCCACTGTGCTGTATGAGTTTCTTGTGACAGCTGTAACAAATGACTACACACTTGTTAGATTAAACAAACAGAAACTTATTCTCTCCCCGTTCTAGAGGCCTGATGTCTGAAATCAGTTCCACTGAGTCAGCATCGAGTTGTCAGCAAGGCCACCATCCCTCCACGGGCTCTAGCGGAGAGTACATTTCTTTCCTCTTTCAGCTGCTGATGGCTGCCAGCGTTCCTTGACTTGTGGCCACATCACTCCAAACTCAGCTTCGGTGATCACATGACTTTCTCCTCTTCTGTGTCAAATCTTCTTCCCCCTTTTTTTTTTTTTTCGCCTTGAAGACAAGTAATAGGACTCAGACCTGCTTGGTGACTTCAGTGTCAGGGGCCTGAGTGTGGGGATGTTGAATGCCCCCACATCACATTTTCTCACACCTCTCCAGAGTTCTGTATTGACAAGCACTGAGAGCTGCACAGACTTACCTCATTCCATCCTCACAACAGTTGGTGATGTAGGAATTGCCATTGTCTCCATTTCTCAGAAGGGTAAACTGAAGCACAGAAATATACATAACTCGCTCCAGTGTGGAGGAGCTGAGTTGCAAATCCAGAGTTCCTGGTTAAGAGTCGTTATTCACACAGCCCCTCCACCAATGAGCATTCATTCATTCTCATAACAACCCTTCCATTTTACAGATGGGGAAACTGAGACCTTGAGCAGACACTTGGATCAGTCAGATTCTAAAGCCTACGTGTCCAGCTGCATGCTGGGCTTGGTTAATGAAGCCCACCTTTTCTTTCTCACCGCACAATTCACAAGGCATGAGGCTCACCTCTGACCTCAGACAGGCATCAACCAACAAAAGAACTGCCTCCAACTGGGCACCACAGTGAAATGTATTTCAGCACACAATTGAGCCAGAGGAGATGCGTTTTCCAGGCACATGATTTTTCAGTGAGAGAAAAAAAAAGGTTTTAAGTTATCAAATGAACGAGATAGACCAACAGGAGTTATTTTTCTTTGAAAGCCAAAATGATCGAATAAAGTGAGATTAGGACTGTATTCAGTCATTAGGAAAACAAGAAGGGGAAAGAGAACATTGGTGTAACTGGAGGTCAAAGGGCCACTGTCAATGTGTTGTTGGGGTATGTAACATCATACTCGTCATTAAGAAATGCTGCTTTATGCCCAGCGTGGGAACTCCCAGCAGAAGAGAATGGGAAGCGCACTGGGCTTCAGGAATCAGATGGACCTCGGTAGAAGCTCAAGCTTCCAGCTTGTTAACTAGGAGACTTTGGACAAGTTACTTTACTTCCCTGAGGCTCAGTTAACTCATTTGTAAACTAGAGTCAAGGGCTTTAAATGCTTAGCACAAGCCATGCCACTTCCTCAAGAATTCCCGTTATTACAGTGCAGGCTAGGGTTCCAGAAACACATCCACGGTTAGACCTGCTGTCGCTGACCTCATTTCCTTTTCACTCTTTTAGGAAAACTCTTGCTGCTTTTTATCATTTGGTTGTAATAAGGGTAGACACAGCCATCTTAAGATACTCTGGTCAAAGGAAATGATGTTCACTGGCATTTCTTTTCAGACCATCTGCAATAGGTTAGGGAAATAAGGATAATAAAGTTTCTCCTGGTGGGGTGGATCAGAAGGGATGGTGAGGATAGCCTGGAATCTTTTGAGGGGGCAGCGCTTGTATGAAATAAACAGTGGGTGTGGAGACACAGCGGCCCTGGGTGCGTGGACACGTCACCTGGAGGAGACTCTGTGACATCAGTGGCACAGATTGCTTCTGAGAGCTTGGCTGATGGACCCTCTTGTCCTCTTTGGTCCTCACCAGCACTAACAACCACGTCGCCACTCCCTTTCCACAGGCCAGGGTGCTTACCCCCACACGCCCCTCACTCTAGGAGGTGGGATGTTGGAAAATGGCCCTGCCCTGGGATGAGCCCAGAAGTAAATAGGAACACAGAGCCAGATGCCTCCTGGCTCTGGCTTTGACCACTCAAGGAAGGTCCAGGCTCAGCTGGGTTGATGGAGCCCACACCTGGCCAATCAAGGGACCAAGCTGCACCCCCACCCCAGGCAGTACAAACTCCTTCCATCTGTGACTGTTTTACAGAACATTTTTACATATTTGACCTCATTCAGTTTAGACAACCGCCCTGTATATAGGCAGGGCAGTGATCTTGAAGCTTATTTTACAAATGAAGACGAGGCCAGGTGGTAACTGACTCACCTAGGGGCATGCACACACCCCTGTACAGACAGGAGGGTCAATGCTAGAATCCACGTCTTCCTGTTAGGAAGCCCTCACATCCCTCTCTAGCTGGCTGTATGGGTCAGCCAGGATCAGGCCAGGCCACGAGTAGTGGAGCCCTAACCACAGAGGTTTAAACAAAGTAGGAGATAACCCCCTAACCCCGCAACCAACACAAGAAGCCCTAAGGTGCTAAGGTGGCAGTTCACGGTTACTGGGATGGATCCATCGTCATAAAGAGCTCAGGGTCCTATCTTTTTCTCCCACTCTCCTAGACTGGGTTGCCTCCTTGAACTCCTAGTCCAGAATGGCTGCTGACCAAGTCATTGCATTAGCATTCCCAGTAGAAGGAGCAAAAGTGGAAAGAAGGACCCATCCTTTTTCTTTTAAGGGATTTTCCAGGAAGTTTCACCAACCAGACTTAGGCTCAAGGGAAGCTGGGAAAGGTAGTCTTTACTTTGGCTGGTGAAGCGGCCAGCTGAGTATCCCTGCTTTCCTTCCTTTGGGTGTGACCACTTGTCCACTCAGCAAAAATTCAAGCAACTTCCAGGTGCCTATAGTCTGTGCCCTGGACAAGCGTCCAAAGAGAGCAAGCTTGGGCCCTGGAGGCAGTCAGGCTAGTGGTAAGGAGCATCTCTTGGTCAATGAGACACTGCGGGTGAGGGAAGTGAGGGGTCAGAGTTCAGGGCTGGTGTGGGCAGAGTGGCCGGAAGAAATGAAGCTGGAGCCGAGCCCAGAGGAAGAGGTGCAGCTTATCACGGCGAGAGGGAAGGGACCGCCCACCCAGGCAGGAAGTCAAGTGTGCCCAGGCTACCAGCTTCCTTAGTCGTGGGTTCTGTGAGCATGAAGCTCTGTGTGCGTGTGTATGTGTGTGTGTATGTGTATGTGTGTAAGGGGGCGTATGAAGAGTGAGGAGCAGTGTGAGTGGAATGAAAGGAAGAATGCAAGTGTGGAAAGGACAGGGTGGAAACAGGAAACAACGCATTGCATGAGAAGGAGTCTGGGCTCTTCTAGAAGGAAAGGAAAGACACTGTAGGGTGTGGAGCGGGGCGCTGGGTGGGGGGCAGCTACGGTTTCCAGGTTAGGGTGGGGAAGCGTAACTTTGCCCAGTGAGGAGTCCAGCTCCTGGTTAAACACCCTTGTGTGTGGTTTTCCAGGCCCAACGGTGGCAGTTACAGAGGCGTCACCTGGCAGGGCTCATGGGGACAAAGGCTGCCCTCCCCCAGCAGAACTGGAGACCAGCCGTGCTCTACAGTCTCTGCAGGGAGCTGTAGTCGAGGACTCAGGGCCCCCTGGCCTGCAGAGAGAGAGGACTGCAGACCCCAGGCCCCCACCCAGCCTCTGCCCACTGGGGCCGTGGACACCCCTCATATGCTTGGACCCGAAGGTGTTGCCTCAAGCAAAGCGGAAACTGAGGCCGCCAGCACAGCTCCCCTGGACACCCCTTTGGCCCACATTTAGCAAGGCCTTTAGTGCCCAGACACCTGGATGCCACCCACCCCCACCCAGCCAGCTTCCCTCCCCCCTATTCCTTTTGTGTCTCCCTCACTCTGTGACCCAGCGCAAGCTTACTCCTTCTGGAAAATCCTTTCCCTGCCCTCTGCCTTCCTCTCTGGCTCCCATTGGCCCTATCCCCTCCCTTGTGTGCAGCAGGCAGCAAAGCTGGGAGAACTTCTTTACAATTTTCAAATAACCAGCTTGCTGTGTTTTCAGGTAAAGTCCCTCCAAATTTAATTCAGTGGGGCTAATTGCAAATCTGAAAATATATATATATATATAAGTGTTCAACACATTTGGAAAGGATTGGGCCAAGGAAAGTGAAAAGTGAAAGAGAAAGTCGCTCTGTCGTGTCCAACTCTGGGACTCTCCAGGCCAGAATACTGGAGTGGGGTAGACTTTCCTTTCTCCAGGGGATCTTCCCAGCCCAGGGATCGAACCCAGGTCTCCTGAACTGCAAGCAGATTCTTAACCAACCGAACTAGCAGGGCCAAGGAAAATATTGGGCCAATATTTGAAAACTAACTAGTTATTTGTAACAAACATTGCTCAGTGGACAGAGGAGCCTGGCTGGCTACAATCCATGGAGTCACTAAAGAGTTGGACATGACTTAGCCACTAAACAACAACGAACCTATTGCTCAGGCATAATTGGTTTCCTGACTTTGCAGACCACACAAACATACATACACACACTTCACACACACACACACACCCTTTCACACACACACACCTTCACACACACACACCTTCACACACACATACCTTCACACACACACACACACCCTTCACAAAAACACACACACCTTCACACACACACACACTGCCCTTCACATACACACACACACACACACACACACACACACTTGATATAAGAATGCAAATGGCACTGTTTCTTTTTTTCAATTGTTCATTTTATTTTTGTCCGTGTCAGGGTCTTGTCTTCTGCCCCGGGCTTAGTTGTTCCACACCATGTGGGGTCTAGGCTCCCTGGTTGGAGATGGGACCCACATCCCCTGCCTTGGAAGATGGTCCTTAACTGCTGGACCACCAGGGAAGCCCCCAAATGGGCGGTTTCTGTTTCCTCACGCCCTCCCCGCTCCTCACAGCCTGGCCTCTGTTCTCAGCGTGCCCTCTCAGAGACCTGATGGCCCACGACTTCGAAGACCAAGAACTGCCTGCCCGGTCCTTGCTCGGGGGTGGCAAGTGCAGCCCTAGAGCTGATCCAGAGGTCCGCATCCTCTGTGCCTTTGACAGAGAGGCCAGCCTTTCTGTGCCCTTGCTTCCTTATTTGTGAGATGGGGAAGATGACAACTGTTGGGGGTCATCGATGTCAAGCGGGTGTTTGAGTGAAGGGCTGAACAAGGATTCGCGGCTCCCGTCTCTCACCCCCTCCTCATTCCACCTCTCCAGGTGCTCTTTCCCAGTCTGGCTTCTGCTTCACCTCCCATCCCCCATATTTAAAGCCCCAAAGGAAGTTCAAGGACCATCTCCTCGGAATCCTCTGAGGAGCGGGTTCAAATTTGTTCCAGATTACCAGTCTCCCCCAAAAGGGTTCTGGCGCGTTGGATATGGAGCCCAACCCAGGAACCTGCATTTTAAATGGCCTCTTGTGTGCGAGAGCCCAGCCTCAATCCTCTTTTCCCTGGAGATGCTCCATCGCCCCTGACTTCCCTCCGGGGCGGAGACCTGCAAGATCTCAGCACATCCCGGGCCCCTGCAGGGAAGACGTCCTCAGGCAGGTGCGCTTCCCTGAGATGAGAATTTCGGAGACAGACTGGCGAGAGGTGACATTTTAATAAGCACCCCAGACCTTTTGTTTGAAATATTTAGCTGCCGAAATACATTCTGGATGTCTCTGCCTCGTTAAGCAAACTTTCACCTTTTAACCACTAGATTCATCCCAAGCAGGTTAACAAGGGGTGCTCACGATGTGGGCTCAGTGATCGTGCAGACGAGGTCTCAAGCCTGGTATGCTGCTCACAGACTGTCTCTCTTGCTCTGAGATAAGTCTGCTGCTAACAGCCTTTCTTCATTTCTGCTTCTAGTACGAGCTAAGCTTGAAACTCAGCCCCCACCCCCCCTTCCACATGTGTTAGGAACTCGTCTAATAAGATTTCATAGGATCCTACGCTGTCCTGTATGTGGAGGACACAGATTTCAGTTCACGCTCTTTGAAGCATCTTCCAGTTGCCCAGGGATGGTGTTCTTCTTACAGATTCATTGTCCATTATGGTCCAGAGAAGGGCTGGATAGATGCAATCAGATGGGATCCTGAGTGCGGGCTTCACCAGTCACTCCATCCGCTGACATCTCCGTGCATTCATGTCCAACCAATTATTTATAGTCAAACTAAAACTCTACTGACTTCATGTATACGGTTTGGAATAGTATCAATAACTCCAACAAGTGATTAATTGTACAAACTACCATACAATTGGACTCATTTCGCATGCTTATAAGGTTATCCTCAAAATCCTTCAAGCTGGACTTCAGTAGTATGTGAACTGAAAGCTTCCAGATATACAGGTTGGGTTTAGAAAAGGCAGAGGAACCAGAGATCAAATTGCCAACATTTGTTGGATCATAGAGAAAGCAAGGGAATTTCAGAAAAACATCTACTTCTGCTTCATTGACTACACTGAAGCCTTTGACTGTGTGGATCACAACAAACTGGAAAATTCTTCAAGAGATGGGAATACCAGATCAATTTACCTGTCTCCTGAAAAACCTGTATGTGGGTCAATAAGCAACAGTTAGGACCTTGCATGGAACAACTGACTGGTTCAAAATTGGGAAAGGAGTACAAAAAGGCTATATATTGTCACCCAGCTTATTTAATTTCTATGCAAAGTACATCATGCAAAATGCTGGGCTGGATGAACCACAAGCTGGAATCAAGATTGCCGGGATAAATATGAACCACCTCCGATATGCAAAGGATACTACTCTAATGGCAGAAAGCGAAGAGGAACTAAAGAGCTTCTTGATAAGTGTGAAAGAGGAGAGTGAAAAAGCTGGCTTAAAACTCAACATTCAAAAAATGAAGGTCATGGCATCTGATCCCATCATTTCATGGCAAATAGGGAAAAAAATGGAAGCAGTGACAGATTTTATTTTCTTGGGCTCCAAAATCATTACGGACAGTGACTGGAGCCATGAAATTAAAAGACACTTGCTCCTTGGAAGGAAAGCTATGACAAACCTAGACAGCATATTAAAAAGCAAAGACATCACTTTGCTGACAAAGGTCTGTATAGTCAAATCTATGGTTTTTCTGGTAGTCATATATGGGTATGAGATGAAGATCATGAAGAAGGCTGAGCACTGAAGAATTTATGCTTTTGAATTGTGGCATTGGAGAAGGCTCTTTAAAGTCCTCGGACGGCAAGGATATCAAATCAGTCAATCCTAAAGGAAAGCAGTCCTGAATATTCATTGGAAGAACTGAGGAGAAGAACTGACTCATTGGAAAAGACCTTGATGCTGTGAAAGATTGTAGGTGGGAGGAGAAGGGGACGACAGAGGATGAGACGGTTGGATGGCATCACTTACTCAATGGACATGAGTTTGAGTAAGCTCCAGGAGTTAGTCGTGGTCAGGGGAGCCTGACATGCTGCAGTCCATGGGGTCCAAAGAGTCGGACACGACTGAGCAACTGAACTGAACTGAACATATGGACTTTGTGCCCACTGCCTGCTCACTTTAACAATCTTTTTCCAGGTGGCAGAAAGAGGGTATGGTGAACAGCAAAAGAAAGTCAGCCTGTGTGCCTGTCTTTCACTGGGGCTGCAGTTCTTGAGCTAACTCAATACCCTGCCTGCAAAGACTTGAATTTTGTACACTCGAGGCAAAATGACAGTTCACTTCAAATTCCAGCAGCCTCTTGCATTTCCTTTGTATTTTCTTATCTCCTTAGAGCTAAAGATGTTTCATAAATGTGCACAATGGACTCCGTCAAATGAAGATATGGACAAAATGATTTAGCAGGTCCTTTACTTGACTGTTGAATAGATGGGAATTTTCTTCTCAAGAAGGTTTTCTTGGGACTCAAGTTTAGGCAACACCAGACAATAGGATGGAATCCTGTGCTCTCAAAGCACCTTTCTCAGAGGATAGAATCTGTGGATTTGGGTTGACAATTGTGGCCATTTTCTCTTAGAATTTTTCTTTTAGTAACAGGAACCATTTTCAGATCAAAATTGATGTGGTTGCTTAATATGGAGAAGAGAAGTCTGTTTGCTTGGGTGAAGCAGTCGTGGTAATCCTAGAGCCTCTCCCCTGTTCAACCACCCCTTTCTCCCCTCTACCCAACAGGGCCTGGAGGAATGTGTAAACATTGTTTAACACAATGAAGTCAATTCTAAGACAATAATTATTTTCTTCTCTCTCATCCAATCTTCAGTTATGTATGGATATGAGAGACATGCTCAGAAATATAGAGGAGACTGTATAATGTGGCCTTTGTGTAAATACATGTGTGTAAATGATAAATAATATGCATATTTGCTTGCATCTTCAAATATAAACAACAGAAGAATAAACCTAACACTAAATAAAAATGCTTACCTATGGGGAAGGGATATAACAGGAGGGAGGAAAAAAGTAAGAAATCTTTTCTGAATGTACCTTGTTTTACAGCTTTGACTAGAAAATGTAAACATTTTACATTAAAAAAAAAAAAGAAAGCTAAAACACAGTGATCTCTACAATATGCTAGAAAAATGAAACTAATGAACCTAATTGTTTATCCTGTCAGTTAACGAAACAAATCCAGTAGCGATGTATACTCCTACCCTCCAGATTACAGTCTATTTATAGTATTTCCTGGGCTTCCCTCGTGGCTCAGCTGGTAAAGAATGAGCCTGCAATGAGGGAGACCTGGGTTCGATCCCTGGGTTGGGAAGATCCCCTGGAGAAGGTAACGGCTACCCACTCCAGTATTCTGGCCTGGAGAATCCCATGGACTGTACAGTCCGTGGGATCGCAAAGAGTTGGACATGCCTGAGTGACTTTCACATTGTATTTCCTACTGGAAGAAGCAGGGACCCTTTGATTCTAGGTCTGGGGAAGGAAACCTACAAGATGAGCTTGGGACATCGTGTTCAGCCTGACAACAGGAAGCCAGCAAAGATCCACCCTCCCTGGCCCAGGGAGGGGCCAAGCCTGCATCCAGGCAGGACCAAGAAGCAGCCTCCCAGGCAGCAATGTGGGCCTTCAGTTCAGTTCAGTTCAGTCGCTCAGTCGTGTCTGACTCTGCAACCCCATGGACTGCAGGACGCCAGGCCTCCCTGCCCATCAGCAACTCCCAGAGTTTACTCAAACTCATGTCCATCGAGTCGGTGATGCCAGGCCTCCCTGCCCATCATCAACTCCTGGAGTTTACTCAAACTCATGTCCATCGAGCCAGTGATGCCATCCAGCCATCTCATCCTCTGTCGTCCCCTTCTCCTCCTGCCGTCAATAATTCCCAGCATCAGGGTCTTTTCAGATGAGTCAGTTCTTCGCATGAGGTGGCCAAAGTATCAGAGTTTCAGGTTCAGCATCAGTCCTTCCAATGAATATTCAGGACTGATTTCCTTTAGGATGGTCTGGTTGGATCTCCTTGCAGTCCAAGCTTGGACTGAAGCAAAGTATTGCATCATGGATGGCTGGAGAAACTCATAGAACTCTTCCCTTCACTCCTTCTCCTGATGGGAGCCTTGTGGATGTCCTCTTCTTTACTTCAAGTTCCACTGGGGGATACTAAGGACTTGGGAGAAAGAACAAAGGCTGCTGGAGTTAGTGACCCTTTGAAGATTTTTGCAGGGTGGCAGAAGGACCACCAGGGGGCAGTATGTGTATGTCTCCATGATGACTTACTAGGCCACACCCTGTCAGTATCTCCCCGAACTGGAGATAGAACCTTGCTTTCTCAGGAGCCTCACAGCCCTACCCAATCTCAGCCTGCTCCCTGGGCCCTATGAGTTCCCACTATCTGCCGTCTTGGGCGTCGCACAGAGTCGGACACGACTGAAGCAACTTAGCAGCAGCAGCAGCAGCTTTTCTAGAAAATACTTCTGTACTTTTATTTTTGGCTGTCACATTTAACTCACTGAAACTAATTTTGTATAATTGGGAGATCAAGGTTGTCAGTTCAAAAATGGATAGTAGCAGAAATCTGAATTCAGTTTGTAAGTATTAGTGTGGTTCAGACCTGGCACAAATTGTGCTTGTCATCAAAAAAAGGGGGAACCTTTGGTAACTGGTTTTACCAACCACAACACTTGCCCTCCAGAAGGATCCCCTAAACTAAAACAGTCGCCACATATATATATATAAATAGATGTGTGCTTACATGCGCTATCTTGAGTCTTATTCCACAAAGTTGGTTGTGCAGGAAACATTAGGCTTATTGCTTTAAATCAATCACACTGGACTCCGGCTTTGTTTGGGGCTCCTTACCCACCTCCAACGCCAGAGTGTTGGTGAGACACTGAGGCCACCACTCTCCTATGCTAACTGTGCGGATCTATGGGTGTGCCCACATCTGACCCTGTGGCCCCAGCTCTCGGGCACTGGAGTCCTGCTGGGAGTCCTGCTGGCGCTAGCAACCTCAGGGCCAGGATCCAGCCCACAGAGGTCTGTGCCCCAAGGCCACTGCCCCAGGAGGCCCCAGCCACCTCGAGGGGTCCAAGAGTGAATTGGCCAAGGACTCTCTGTTTCCCCAGTGAAAGAGGGTCTTTCTGGGCCTGGGCATGGGAGCGCCTCTGCCAACACGTTCTCTAGTTGGCTCTGTCCTCTGCCTCCCTCTACAGGAAAGTAGCTCAGCCTGGGCTTCACAGGAACAGGGCCTGCCCTCAGGTTTATGGTTTGGCATCTTTATTCTCCTCCAGGGCAATGAGTCAAGCACCCCCTACAAATGGCAGAAAGGAAACAGTTAGGAAGAAACCTAACTTCACTGCCCAGCAGCTGATCCACCACTCTGCGTATGTGTGTGTGTGCCCGCGCGTGCATGCCCACACATGCACGTGTCCCACTTTTCGCCCTCCTCCAGCCTGCTGTTGGCGGGTCACCCCCAACCCACTGTTGAGGTGTCACCCCCAATGAGACACATCTCTCATAAGAGGTCACGAAGCCCCAGTCTGTTGGCCACTGGGGATCATGGTCATGTTTCTGAGCACTCAGCACCAGGAATTGTTGTTGTTCAGCTGCTAATTCATGTTCTACTCTTTGCGACCCTGTGGACTGCAGCACGCCAGGCCTCCCTGTCCATCACCATCTCCCAGAGTTTACTCAAACTCATATCCATTGAGTTGGTGACGCTATCCAACCATCTCATCCTCTGTCGTCCCCTTCTCCTCCTGCCTTTAATCTTTTCATGCCCTCTAACCATTTTACCATGGACCAGCTGTACGGGCTAAAGACTACTGATCAGTTCAGTTCAGTTCAGTTGCTCGGTCATGTCCGACTTTTTGCAGCCCCACAGACAGCAGCATGCCAGCCTTCCCTGTCCATCACCAACTCCCGGAGGGCACTTGCCCTCCCCCTTGTGCTTGGGAGGACCAAGGGCTTCTTTAGCTTGTGGGTGGTGGGCTCATGTGGTGTGTGTCTCTCCTGGGCTGGAGCATTTAGTCATCAAGAGAGACAGTGACTGCCTCAGAAACCCACGTCTCAGAACGAGGCTAGCAGGACGCAGAGCAAAGCCCCCGCCAACCCACTGTGCGCACAGGACGCGAGAGCGAAATGAACCTAGCCTGAAGCAGTAGTCTTCCCATTCCTCACCTTGGATGAAAATTAAGGCATGTTTTGGACAGATAATTTGGGAAAACATTGCATGAACTTAGCTTTAAGTCTCTTGCCTGCTGTTTGACAATATACGAGGTTTCTTAGCCTCTTTGCACCTCAGCTGCCTAATCGCATCCACTTCACGATGTTTGTGAAAGGACCACCTGGGCTAGTGTACATCAAAGTGCCCAGTGTTTGGTAGTGATCACTAAATGTTCGTTTTCTTCTCTTCCTATGGCACCTTTAATGGACGCGTGGTCACCTCCCACTTTCCATCTTTCCAAACCCCCTCTGCTGAGTGCCCTGAGTTCAGTTGACGTGTTCACCTGTCTCCCATGAAGTGCGAGCTCTTTCAGAAGAGGCTGTGTCAACTCCTGCTCCAGACGGAAGCCAGTCAGCACACTGCACGTCCCCAGCCACCGTGTGGTTCAGGGAGTGCTTGGGATGTTAGTGGTGGGGGTGGTTTAGTACCTAAGTCGTGTCCAACTCTTGCGACACCATGGACTGTAGCCCGCCAGGCTCCTCTATCCATGGGATTCTCCAGGTGAGAATACTGGAGTGGGTTGCCATTTTATTCTCCAGGTGTGATGTTAGTAGCCCCCAGTAAATCTCAGGGTCCTTGCTCAGGCTTCTGGGCCCTCAGGACCCAAGAGAGTCCTACGCTTACGTCCCTGCATCTCTCTTTCCCCAAGAGGAGATCTGTTCTCTGTCCTTTGCACAAAGATCCTTGCCAACACTTCCTCAGACACATCCAACCCAGCAGGGGACACAGCCTGGGATCTAGCTGGGACCCCTCACACACACATTTACTTGTTTTCTGCTAATTAAAATTTCTAATACAACTCGTGCTAAGTGGGTTTGCAAGGCAGGGTGTGTGTGATAAAGGACCCTGCCTGGCCTAGAGGGGCTCCCCTCTGCGCTTCCTGCTAATGAAGACACGTATGCATGAAAGTGCTTGTCTGGGCTCTGGGTTAGCTGACCGCAGGAGGCACAAGGCAGTCAGGGTTTCAAACAACCCAGGAGGAACACGACTCGGGGGCAGACAGCTCAGCATCTCCCTGGCAAATAATAATTACAATACTCTCTGAAGAACTTCAGGATTTGTGCACACACGAGAGCAGAAAATCCATGTCATGGAAATGATGTGGCTTAATTTGACATTTGCGACTTTTATTGGAGGCTCATCAACATCAGCCTGCTGGTTGGTTTCATTTCATTAAATTTGCCAGTGTGTCGAATTATACTGCTAATGCTGGTGGTGAATGACATAAATTCCCTTTTCTGCTCTGACTTGAGGTTCATTTAGCCACTTTTCAGTTCTGTTGCAGCACATTGTCCCACATCACTGACACTTTATACATGCTTTTCTTACAAAGAGTGCATAGCCTGTGTCTTTCTTCCTGTGAGGACACAGTCCCATGGTAGCGGGTCCCACCCTCATGACCTCGTCTAAACCTTGTGTGTGTTCATGCTCAGTCGTGTCCAAATCTTTGCTATCCCAAGGACTGTAGCCTTCCAGGATCCTTTGTCCTGGGGATTATCCAGGCAAGAACGTTGGACTGGGTTGCCACTTCCTTCTTCAGGGGCGCTTCCCAACCCAGGGATTGAACCAGTATCTCCTGCATTGACAGGTGGGTCCTTCACCACTGTGTCATCTGGGAAGGCTTATCACCCCAAAGCCCTACATCCCAAAGCCCTTATCCCCAAACCCTTGCATTCTAATATCACCACATTGGGGATCAGGATTTCAACACAGAAATTTGGTGGGAGATGGCACAAATTTTTAGTCCATGCACAGTACCAATGACCCACTCCCCTACCAGCCATCCACTAGCCTCTGCTGGCCTCTGTCTTAGACAGTTGTTTTCTGTAGTCTTCCCATCTTGGGTGCAGTGCACACCAGACTGTGTACGAACCTGCCTGTGAGTGGGCTCCCTACACTCTGACTCTCCACACCTACCCATCCTTCAGCCTTGACTCTCCTGGGCCAGAGAAACTGTTAACTGCTACTTAGAGACTGTGGACCAGTCAACCCTGTGAGCCTCTCCACCGCCCAGTGGCTGCAGCTACAGCTACTATAACAAGATCTGCACCCCAGCCTTGGGGAAGTGACCCCCCCCTTCCAAGGTGGCTCTTCCCTGGGCACTCTCCCTCATCTCTGAGATATACTTTAGTGTTCTCTCTGCATATATATATATATGTATATATCTGCATCTATATATAATATATGGCAATGCTACTCTCTCAATTTGTGCCACCCTCTCCTTACCCCTCTGTGTGCACAAGTTCATTTGCTACTTATTGATGTTTCAGCTAAAGCTAAACTGGAATTAAAGTGCTTCTGTCCCCAGCATCCATGTCCGCCTGCTGCCTCAACTCCGCTTCAGACTCAACCCATCACCAAGTCCCTTCACGGTCTCCTGGACCACTCACTTCAAGCATTTGTCTCATAAGTTTCCTATCATTGTAGATCAGGACTGGTGGGCCAGTCGCTGGAGACATTTTCTCAGCATGTCCTGCCATCCAGCGAGATCCCTAAATCTCTCCTCCATTTTTCCTCCTCCCATCTCTCTTGAGAAGCAAATTCTACTCCTTGTCTCCTGTAGACTAGTCCCACCCATACTCAGGAGACTCTGACTACCTGTACCAAATACTTGGTAAACAAATGCAGTTCCCTCCTTGGAGAAATTCTGTTGCATAAAATTTTCTCTTTGACCCATCCAAGTGTTTACCAAGTGCTATAGAAGCTCTGGAGGAGCAAACAAGTCTGCCTTTGGGGTCAAGAAAGTTTCAGAGGGTGATACTTGAGCAATGGCTCTGTTTATTGGCATTTTCTTCATAGACTAGCGCCCCTGCATGAGCACATGACCCAACCTCAGCCAATCAGAGCTCTGCACTCCCTGGGTCCTCCTTGGTCCAAGGGGCAGACACCTGGTATACCTGATCCCATGCAGTGCTCTCCTCTAACATTTGAAACATGAGCAGAGGCACAAAGAGACAGCATGGGAGCTCACCATCTTCTGGGAGGCCCTTGGAGAGAAGGCCCTTCAGCTGGGGCCACTGAGTGAGGGCCTTGGGTGCACTGACCTCTCTTCTTCCCGAGGCTTGGGGAAGCTGCTGCCCTCTGGATTCTGTGAGCTCGCTCAGCTGCCTTCTCACAGATCTGCTCCCCCCCGCCCAACTCCCCCGGCCAACCTTTTTTTTCATGAGTGAGCTAAAATTGGTTTCAATTTCACCAAGAGAACTCTAACTTTAATTGAAGGGCGAGTTGACATTTCTGCTCTGGTCGAGGTCTAGACAATCAGAATCATTTCTGAGAATCAGAGCCACCTGCCATTATATGAAGAGTCAGATGACTATTAACAAACGTTTCCCCTCTACATTATCTTTTTTTAAAACTTAAATCTTGTGATAATTATGTCACGTCAGGTAAGTCATAATGCAGAAGAGCTGATTAGACTTTTATTTAGAATAGATGTGTTCTGAACTTCCCTGGTGGTCCAGTGGTTAAGATTCTGCACTTCCAATGCAGGGGCACAGGTTCAACCCCTGACTGGGGAACTAGATCCCACATCCCACAAGACACAGTGGGGAAAAAATGAATCAATGTGTTCCAATCAACCAGGGAAGCTCTGGCAACCTCGATTTTTGATTTGATACAAACCAGGGCTTCCCTGGCTCAGACTATAAAGAATCTGTGTGCAGTGCTGAAGGCCCGGGTTCAATCTCTGGGTTGGGAAGATCCCCTGGAGAAGGGCATGGCTACCCACCCCAGTATTCTTGGCTGGAGAATTCCATGGACAGAGGATCCTGGAGGGCTATAGTCCATGGGGTCACAAAGAGTCAGACAGGACTCTTTCACTTCACTAGGACCATAAGCCACAAATCCAAGAGGAAGCCATTCCTGGAGACAGTGAACCATATTCATTCTACATCAGTTTTTTTCTTTTTTTTTTTAATTTTTCTTTTCTAGTTTGTTTTGCTTTACAATACTGTATTCGTTTTGCTATACATTGACATGAATCAGCCACATATACACTCTACATCAGTTTTCAATAATTTCCATTTCAGAGGAAGACGTTCATCTGACCTGGTTTGCTAATCTTGGGGGAAATTTAGCATAGGACAAGGAAAGTAGAAGTGTCTAGAGCGTTGGGACTCAATCTGCTGCTCTCCCATCTCCACCAAGGCTGATGAAACATGCCTGTCTCTTCCCCACTTGCTGACTTGAACACAGGCTGTGGTGCTGGCCCCTTCCCTCCTGGTTCAACTCCATAGGCTTTGCACAGAAAGTGATTAATTGCTATAAGCCTGAACAGTTTAGATTTAAGGGACTGGGCACAAAATATCCTTAATACCTGAGGTTCTTTCCCACCAGACTAGCTTAAAATGGAGCCTACACAATTCCCATCCAAGAACACGTCTCCCTGGCAAACACTCAGACCAGTTCCCCAAAGAGTGATAAAGTTGGATCAGGCAGGAGTTAAGTGGCCAGGGAAGATGTCCTTGGAGCCCATGTACCTGCTTCTGGGTATCAACAGGAAGACAGCAATTTTGGTCCTTAGAAAATACCCTTGGAGCCAGTCTTGACCTCACGTCTAACATGACAGGCCCTCTTAGGAGCTTCCATGACAAGAGTCAGGGATGGGGATTAAATGGAATGAAATCTCACTGAATGCCCTTTGAGAGGCCAAGTTATAAGAACTTACAAGTAACTAGTGAGCTGACATAAGCGTAGTGTGTTTTCCCCTTAAACACAAAGTCATATAAATATAAAAAATCTTGGTGAAAGACGTGATCCCACTTTACCACATCACATTGCTTTTATCTAATTCCACTCCAAGGTCCACTTCCTTCAGGAGATTATTTCTCCAGTGGTATCATTAAGGATATTTTTGGTTGAGGGGGACAGGAAGCTTATCTCTAAAGGACTTAATAAAGGAAATTTATTGGCGCATTAACTAAAACAATCCAGGGGGAAATGAATGCTTTGGGCACAGTCTGATTAGAAGTCTAGCCTCTGTAATTTTCTCATGTCTCCACTTTATGTTGACTTTTGCCCTCACATTGCCTTTGCCCATGGTGACAGAATGACTCCAGCAATTTCAAACTCAGCTCTGGATTTAACACCATCCAGGGACTTCCCTGGTGGCTCAGACAGTAAAGCGTCTGTCTACAATGTGGGAGACCCGGGTTCGAACCCTGGGTTGGGAAGATCCCCTGGAGAAAGAAATGGCAATCCACTCCAGGACCATTGCCTGGAAAATCCCACGGACAGAGGAGCCTGGTAGGCTACAGCCCATGGGGTCGCAAAGAGTTGGACACGACTGAGCGACTTCAGTTCACTTTACTTCAGCACAAGAGAGGGCTTCGGTGTTCCACAATTCCCTGTGGAAGTCCTTCCCATCATTCTAATGGGGTGGGCTTACTTGGGTCATGGGTCCAGCTTGGTCCCTATTAGTGAGGCTAGAGATGAGATGCACTAATGGATCAGGTCCTGAACTGGGAGTAGTTTCATCTTTCCTAGAGCCATATGCATTCCCAAATGTGAATTAAGGAGATGTTGGGTTGAGGAGGAGGAAGATCCATTAGAAGGAAGCAACCAACCAGACAGAGTATGTATTTTATCTTCAAATTCACTTCAGTTCTGACCTTGTGCTCCCGTTTTAGTGCATTCTGCATTCCTATTCGAGCTTCCTGGGCAGCTCAGTGCTAAAGAGTCTACCTGTGATGCAGAAGACACAGGAGATGACACGGATCCAACCCCTGGGTTGGGAAGACCCCCTGGAGGAGGACAGGGCAACCCATTCCAGTGTTCTTGACTTGCAGAATCCCATGGACAGAGGGGCCTGGCAGGCTACAGGCCATGGGTTCACACAGAGTCAGACACGATGGAAACGACTGAGCACACGGGCATTCCTGTTCACTGTGGAGTACATTTTTGTCTGTCTTTGTGTCTACTGTTTTATCCTGCCCCATAAGAGTCTCAAACGTGGATGATGCCCAGCCCTAACTATATAAACAAACCAACAAACACTTTTGCTGGGGAGCCTGTAAGATGATCATGTGGAAAATATGAAAAAAAGAAAAATAGTTGGAAGTTTATCTCATCCTTTCAACAAAAAGCATGGCATTTAAATCAACCTTTATGAAGTCATGCAGTTGCTTATAGACCACTGTGCAGAGACAGGGGAAAAATTTTTTTATTTGTTGTTCAGGGGACCCCTCCAAAAGCCAAACCAGATAAACTTCACAGAGGTTGGTACAAAACATACTTTTTCTCTTTGCCTACTGAAAGCCACTTGTAGAAATTCAGCTAGTCACAGTCTCTCTAAATGAATCAATCATGTAGGCAAGAGCTTATTTCTTTTTGAAGCAGAGACAAGAATATATGTAACAGATGTTTGTGAAACATTTGAATGAATCATATTATATCTACAGTAATGAAAACTAAAAGTGACTATTTTGTCTACGTGTACAACTTGAATCTCATGAACTTGATTCAGAACATACATCATCAACTTTGATGCAGATGGGTTCTCCTCTAGAATCAAGTAATGCAGCCATTACTTATAGCTATTACCAGTAGGCTAGTCATTTCCTGGACCACAGTAGCATCACCACTATCACCACCACCATCAACAACAGCACTAACCCCCACCAACAACACCATCAACCACCACCACCACCATCACCAATATCAACCACAAAGACCACCATCAACACTGACTATCAACCAACAACAACACCAACTACCAATACCAACACCATCAACAACCCCCACGACCACCATCATCAACATCAACAATCAAGACCACCATCAACACTGACCATCAACCACCACCAACACCATCAATAACAACACCAATCACCACCACCATCACCATCATCAACTCAACTCTCAACCACCAAGACCACCATCAACACTGACCATCAACCACCAACAACCCCACTATCATTAACACCAACCATCAACTACCATCATTCACCACCAATACTACCATCACCATAATTTAACATCAGCCACCATCATCACCACCACCACAATGAGGTTTATATTTGCATATTTATTTTACTTTTCAAATTATGTTCATATACATGATTTCATTAGCTCTCATCTACTTTGCAAGGTTGGCAGAAAACTGGCATTGTTATCCTCATTATCTGTAAGGAAACTAAGGTTGGGAGAGGCGAGTGGTGTGTGCAAGGACATCAAAGTGGTCAAAAGTCTAACTCAGAGTAGAGTCTGATTCTTCTGATTCTAAAACTAATACTTTTTTTGAATGGACCCTGCACTGTCAATGAAAATGAAGAACTTCTGAATTAGGATGTTGATATTAACTATTTTGGTTCGATATTTTAGACAGAGTCTTAGAATGAATGGCCCTCTGAGACCATATATCCCAGTCCTCACATGTTCCACGTGAGCCACCAGCCAGTCAAGGTTCATGTGACCCTCTAGAAGTGGAATTTCATCCAAGGCATTTGACTCCAAATTCAGCCTTGTTTCCATGGCAAGAGGCTCCCTTCACACATGGCCCAGGAGCCTACCAAATTCCTTTGAGAGCAGTGGATGTCCCGTGTCGTTGCCTGGAGCATAAAGTTTTCCAGTGAAGGGTGAGTAGGGCTGAAAGCCGCTGCTCCTGCTCATCTCAGAGCATCGGGAAGCCTGAGAAGGAAACAGGAGGCTGGCTTTTAGGTGCACCCCCATGCACCTGTGGCTCGGTGATTCTCTTTCAGCCGTGCTCAAGGGCTCAACTCACCTCTCAAGGTTCCAGGTAAGCCCAAAGCTGCTCCCCCAAGCAAGAAGTTTGAACCTCAGCCGTGGAGGCCTCCTTGCCTCGGCTTTCAAGGGATCTCTTGGATTTCAGTGTGGGGGCTGCTGTTCCTACACTTTGCCTCCGGCCTGGCCTGGCTGGGCTGCAGGACAGCTCTGTTGCAAATGGTCAGTGGAGAGCATCTGGCTGCCTTGCTCTGGAGCCTTTTCTTTTCAAGTTCAAATGTCAGAGTGGAGTAATAAATGTCTTCCAAGGACTTTTCGTTCTTTCTGAGGATGTTGCTGGCCAATCGGAAGAGGAAAATCACTCCATAGATGCCAAAGATGGTGAGGATATACCAAGCGGCGCAGGTCCCATCCAGAAGCTTTAGGGCCCTGGTGGAGTTGCTGCTGTTTCTTCCCTCCATGTGGTCCCCTAGCAGGTGCCCCAGGACGGGACCGGCTTGGGTCTGGTTGGGGACTCCCCAATCCCCTGTGAAACAGAGATGTCCATGTGAGACCCACATTCTGGGCTGATGGCTGCCTGGCCAACCCAGTGCCAGTGTGTTCATGTCAGTGGGGAAATGGGACTGCTGAAAGGGGCTTTTTATGCTCAATAGATAGAAGCCTCATAACGTACATGTCAATATATTAAAAAACAATTTTTTAACTGGAGTATCATTGCTTTACAGTGTTGTGTTCATTTCTGCTGTACAGGGAAGTGAGTCAGCTGTGTGCATACCTGCATCCCCTTCCTCCTGAGCCTCCCTCCCACCCCTGCCACCCATCTCTCTAGGTCTTCACAGAGACTAGCCCCCTGTGCTATACAGCATCTTCTCACTCAGTTCAGTTCAGTTCAGTTGCTCACTCATGTCTGATTCTGTGACCCCATGGACCGCAGCACTATTTTACTATATTTACTATTTCACACATAGTAGTGTGTATATATGTCCATCCAAATCTCCCAGTTCTCCCCACCTTCTCCTTCGTCCGCTGCGTCTGCGCGTTTGTTCTCTATGTCTGCATTTCATCTCTATTCCTGCCCTGCAAATAGGCTGAGCTGTATCAGTGTTTAGAGTTCATAACATCCAGTTCTTGAAGAGCAGATGCAACATCATAATGATATCCATTTTCCCTGAGATAATCTATACGAATTAACATGATTGCAATAAAAACATCAATAGGATTTCTTCGTGAAATAAGCTATGCATACTGAAAAAGCAACTGTCAAGACTAATTAGGAGACCTCTGAAAGGAAGAGTTGAAATGAATGGAAATTAGTCTAGCAAGAAATTTAAAACTAGCCAGACAGAAAAATAAGTTTACTGTTTTTTTGAATGAACGAGTACTTTATTTGCCCATAGTCCAGCTGGGGCTTACTGGGCTTTGCAAATAGCATTAGGGGCTCTACCAAACCAGGTGCAATGTTTCCCTGAAAAGTCTTCCCTGTAAAACTACAATAACTAAAACAGTGTGACAAGATACATAGACTTGCAGACCAAACAGAGTAAAACATCAATAGAGTAGGAACTGGAATTTGGTAGATAAAGGGGCATTTGTGATCAGGAGAGAAAAGATGGAATTTTCAATAAGTAGCATTAAAACAAGATAATAATAAATCTACATCTCTCACCTCATCTCTCTCACCCAAAACAGTCCAGCTAAATGAAAGATTTTAATATTTTAAAAATTTAATATTAAAAATAGTTTAAAGGTTTTAATATTAAAAACAATTTAAATGCTAGAAAATAACATGGTAGATTTTCCCCCCTTATCATCTCTTAGGGGCTTCCTGTGTAGCTCAGTTGGTAAAGCAACTGCCCACAGTGTGGGAGATCTGGGTTCAATTCCTAGGTAGAGAAGTCCCCCTGGAGAAGGATATGGCAGCCCACTCCAGTACTCTTGCATGGAGAATCCCATGGACAGAGGAGCCTAGTGGGCTACAGCTTGTGGGGTCACAAGAGTCGGACACGACTGAGCACTAAGCTTATCATCTCAGAGTGGGACATCCCTTTCTAAGCATAACACAAAAATTCCGAGGCGGAAAAAAAGGAGAAAGAAAATGTTAAATCCAATTACACAAAAAAATTTTAAGTGATGGCATACGATAGACAAATGACAAACTAGAAAAAATAGATATTTATGCCAGTGAACTTCTTAATAAGCTTCAGTTCTATAAGAAAAAGTACAAAACTATGCAAAGGATATGGACAATTAGTTCAGGAAAAGAAATGGACCTTAAACATAAGAAAAGCTTCTCAGTAACACTCATAACAAGAGAAATGCAAATTAAAACTAAAGCAAGGTAATATTTTGTTATTTATCAGGTCTGCAAATTCAAGATGTCTCAGAAGACAGTCTAGATATGTCTGCAGGGCTGTCAGGCTTTTGCTTAATGACTGGTGAGGGTGTAAATTTACACAACCAATACAGAGGGCACACTGACAAGATCTGTTGACATCAGTAACATGTTTACCTTTGACCCGGTGATTCTACCTGTAGAAATTTATCCTAAAAATATACCAGAACAAGTCCAAAACAATGTATATTTATGATTAGTCCTTGTAGCACTCTTGTGGTGACTAATGTTTAAGAACAGCCTGAATAGAGTCAACTGGGAGATGGTTTAATCCATTTTGGAAATTCCATGCAGTGGGATACAATGCAGCAAAAAAAAAAAAAAAGTAACAAAGAGCTTTCTTGGTGCTAAATCTTAACAAATGAAAAAGATCCTATATATAAAGTGGGGTGTGCTGTTTGCTTGAAACTTGAGCATATTTAAAATACCTCTGGGAGAATACAGGAGGAATTGGTATCTAGGGTTGCCCATGGGGAAGAGAAGTGGGGGAAGGAGGTGTACATTTCACCAATGCCCTTTTGTACATTTTGTACCATGTGTATTTATTTTCAAAAAAAAAAATAAATTTAAAAATGGAAGCGTGCAAGTGGGCACTTTTCTGGTCTCTTTGGTGAAGTGCCCCTGGGTGAGGACACTGTGTGCCCTTCTAAGGCCAGAAGATTAAGATCTTAATGGCTGTTTACCTCGAAACTGTTTTCTCTACTGGGAGAGCTGGTGAAAATGGAGTGATAAAAAGTCAGAGAAGTAGTACTTAACCCTGTGAGACATTTTCCAGCTGAGTTTTATAGGTTCACGTTCTCATTTCTTGCTCTACCTGTGCATAGATGTGTTCAGACATGTCATAGGATAAATCCCATCACCTGCTGAGAAGCCCAAAGGCACTGCATTAAGTGTTTTGTATTTCATATCTGCTTGTTAATTCATTTTGCTAATGCAAAGCTCTGGGAGACCAGTATTTTTTTTNAAAAAAAAAAAAAAAAAGTAACAAAGAGCTTTCTTGGTGCTAAATCTTAACAAATGAAAAAGATCCTATATATAAAGTGGGGTGTGCTGTTTGCTTGAAACTTGAGCATATTTAAAATACCTCTGGGAGAATACAGGAGGAATTGGTATCTAGGGTTGCCCATGGGGAAGAGAAGTGGGGGAAGGAGGTGTACATTTCACCAATGCCCTTTTGTACATTTTGTACCATGTGTATTTATTTTTCAAAAAAAAAATAAATTTAAAAATGGAAGCGTGCAAGTGGGCACTTTTCTGGTCTCTTTGGTGAAGTGCCCCTGGGTGAGGACACTGTGTGCCCTTCTAAGGCCAGAAGATTAAGATCTTAATGGCTGTTTACCTCGAAACTGTTTTCTCTACTGGGAGAGCTGGTGAAAATGGAGTGATAAAAAGTCAGAGAAGTAGTACTTAACCCTGTGAGACATTTTCCAGCTGAGTTTTATAGGTTCACGTTCTCATTTCTTGCTCTACCTGTGCATAGATGTGTTCAGACATGTCATAGGATAAATCCCATCACCTGCTGAGAAGCCCAAAGGCACTGCATTAAGTGTTTTGTATTTCATATCTGCTTGTTAATTCATTTTGCTAATGCAAAGCTCTGGGAGACCAGTATTTTTTTTAAATTATAATTAACTGTTGAATGAATGAATAAATCTTATTACTTTGAGATTAAGGGAGAAACCATTTAAAAATAACTGTGCAAACGACATGTGACAAAGTCCAAATTAACAGATTTCATTATATAAAATTGGTCAGTCATAAGAAACAGTACAGTGATCAGGAATTTTCCTATCGCTGTTGATAACATGGTTTGAGAACTTAAATAAGGAAGAGAAAAATGTTCCCATCATTATTAAAAACAAATCAACTCAACAAGAACATCATAAACTTTAATTAGAGTAAGAGAACTTTCTTAAACTTGGAATACATGGATAAACTCATAGACCTTTCTGTAAATTGTTGCAGAATGATGTGCTATGTTCAAATATATATAAAAGCCAAGAACAACAGAGCATAAAATTATTTGAAAACCAGTCCATTTGTCACATGAAAGATTTTCACTATTTTAAATAAGGCAGTACGTTGTTTACCTTTTTTTAAAAATAGAGAAGAATAAATTAGATGGTATCTTCTATATCAAGAGACTAAGAAGAGACTAAGCTTTTCATCTGTGTTGTTCTGAACATCTAAATCAATAATGTGAATCATGTAAGAAATTCTAGAACTGCTCATCCGGGTGTCAGAGCAGAATACTCACATTCCATGAGGTGGTGTTTTTCTTGACCCTTAGGGAGGCATGTTTAAATACCTGCCATGGAAAGAGGGCAACTTCTTTTTGCAAATGATCACAGTCTTTCTGAAGTCAACGCTGAGGTTTCAAGGGCAACTTGATATCCGAAGACTCTTAGGCAAGCACCTAATAGAAGTTTAGCAGAGAGAAACTGGACTCATTTTGTCTCATTCAATGAATCAGAGAATCAAAAGTTGATCTGTCTTCTATTGGCACAGAATAAAAAGCACCTCCTGCTGTTGGCTTGTTGAGAAGATCTGTTTAAACACTCGCTAGTACCAAGGACACAGCAGCTCCTGCAGGTCTCATCTGGGGTGGCGGGGGTGGGAAGCTCTCTGAGGCTGGCTTATAGCCTGGATGTTTCCCGAAATTCCCTGTTCGGCACCTGGAGCAAGTGTGCTCATGGTCAGGTGTGGCAGAGACCCGTTGTCAAGGGCCAGAGGAAGTCACCAGCTTCCTCTTGGACTGTCCTGGATGCAGAAACCCAGACAGGAAGAAGTCTGTGCAGGAGGACACAGCTGAGGGCCTGGGGCTCCCTCGGGATCAGTGGGTGATGGACTCACAAGCCAGGCCGTGAGGAATGGGGCTGCTCTTTCCCACACCCCTAAGTCATGGACCACATTGAAATTAAAGTTAACTTAATTGGAAAAGAGAAGTGTCTGGGAGAAATGGGAACACCAGGAGGAAAGGTCAGAAGACTTGGGCGGGTTCTCTGATGCAGCCACTGTTCCTGAATCCTCACTAACGTGGCCCTGACCTGCCTAACTCATGAGGCTCGCTGGCTTTTAAGATGTAATTTGATCATATTTTCATCAATAGGGCACTAGATAAGTCAGTTTCAAAATAAGCCATAGAATCCAGCAATTCCACTTCTAGGTGTACATTCAGGATAAAAATAAATGTACATCCAGACCAAAAAAAAAAAAAACATATGGATGCACACAGCACCATGACTCAAAATAGCTAGAAAGTGGAACCTGTCCAAATGTCCAGCTGATGAACAGAATAAAATGTGATCTGTCTGTACCGCGGAATATCATTTGGCAATAAAGAGGAGCGAAGTACTGACACACGCTACAGCACCAGCGAACAGTGAAAGCACTACGCCAAGTGAGGAGAACAGCTACAAAGGAAAGGCCACACAATGCTGCGCATCCGAAATGTCAAGAACGGGCAAATCTATAAAGGAAGAAAGTAGATTAGTGGCTGCCTTGGGTTGATGTAGGGAACTGGGGCATGGTAATTAAGGGATAGCTTCTTTAGGGGTGATAAAAGTGTTTTACAATTGACTGTAGTGATATTTGTGAAAATCTGTAAACATACTAAAATCCATTGAACCATGGACTTTAAGTGGGTGAATTTTGTGGGCTATGAATTGCATTTTGGTAATATAATACAGGTAAACGATGGAATACTATGCATCTGTGAAACAAAATGAGGAAACTATCTGTGTGGCTGTTGTTTAGTCACTAAGTCATGTCTGACTCTTTGTGACCCCATGAACTGTAGCCCGCCAGAGTCCTCTGTCCAAGGGACTCTCCAGGCAAGAATACTCCAGGGGGTTGCCGTTTCCTTCTCCAGGGGATCTTCCTGGCCCAGGAATCAAACCTGCATCTCCCGCATTTGCAGGTGGATTTCTTTTTTTAACCACTGAGTCACCTGGGAAGCTGAAGCACCCCAAGACGTTTTGCTGAATCAAAACAGCCAAGAAGGGAGTATGTTACCATCTATGTAAAAAAGTAGGAGGAAAACTCATGCAGATTTTTTTTGTTCATATGGGTATTGAAGAGCCCCTTTAAGGATGCCTGAGAAAGTAAGAGCAGGAGGAACTTGGAGCTGAGAACTGGCTAGCGGGAGGGCAGGTTGGGAAGGAGAATTCTTACTATATATTCCTTATGAATATAAAGAAGTTCAGGGGGCACAAGTGGTAAAGAATCCTGCCAATGCAGGAGGCTCGGGTTCGAGCCCTGGGCCAGGAAGAGCCCCTGGCAACCTACTTCAGTGTTTCTTGCCTGGAGAATTCCATGAACAGAGAAGCCTGGCAGGCTACAGTCCATGGGGTCACAAAGAGTCAGACCCGACTGAATGACTAAGCACATACATGCACTTTCCAACTGTGTTAAACACACCCATTCATGTAAATCTGAGGCTTCCCTCATCGCTCAGTTGGTAAAAGAATCCACCTGCAATGAGGGAGACTCCGGTTCAATTCCTGGGCCAGGAAGATCCGCTGGAGAAGGGATAGTCTACCCAGTCCAGTACTCTTGGGCTTCCCTGGTGGCTCAGCTGGTAAAGAATCCACCTGCAATGCAGGAGACCCTGGGTTCGATCCCTGGGTTGGGAAGATCCCCTGGAGAAGGGAAAGGCTACCCGCTCCAGTATTCTGGTCTGGAGAATCCCATGGACTATATAGTCCATGGGGTCACAAAGAGTTGGACACGACTGAGCAAATTTCACTTCACTTCATGTAAATCTTGGTCAAAGTTCTGCTCTTGCTGTCCTGGCTGTGGGATGCGTGGACCCTGGCACCTCCAACTTTGCCCCAGAGTTAGGGATTTTCAACACTGACTGTGAGAGGTGAGAAGGGGCTGGAGAGCCTTCATGATCAAGGGCTAATGGCAGTGACGAGGGATGTAAGTCAGCGCTCTGGTCCCCGATGCGCCCTTGTGTAACTCTGGCCAAGTCCCCACCCGCCCTGTAGATTTCTCACCTGCAAGGTGGAGAATCAGCAGGATCAGTACCCTCTGATCCCAGGGAGACAGGGAAGAAGCCCGGGGTGTAGGGAAGAGCTACTCCTCCTGGAGGTGTCTGAACAGGAAGGCTGCCAGCACTGGCTGCCTCAGGACAGGGAGGACACATCCAGGTCGCTGGAGCCCAAGAGGTGGAGGCTTGGGAGTGTGCTTCAGCTGGGAAGTCAGAAATTTTGGCAGGATGTTGGCATGGGATGTGGGGAGAAATGAGCTCCGGAAAAATAGGGGAGGTGCAAGGAAAGGGGGGCTTTGGTCTCATCCACGCCATCAAGGGGCACTGACTTTAGGAAAGAGCTCTGTGCCAGGCGACTCATTGGAAAAGACCCTGATGCTAGGAAAGATTAAAGGCAAGAGGAGAAAGGGACAACAGAGGCTGAGATGGTTGGATGGCATCACTGACTCGATGGACATGAGTTTGAACAAACTCTGAGAGATAGTGAAGGACAGGGAGGCCTGGCGTACTGCAGTCTATGGGGTTGCAAAGACAGGACTGAGTGACTGAACATCAAGGCACTCTTCTCCTGAGTCCCCTCTTAGAACCCATGAGAGGCAGGAGTACCATCCTCATTTAAAGAGGCTCAGAGAAGAGACTTGCCTGATGTTACACAGTTCCTGGGTGCCAGAGGTGGGTAGTCTGGCACCAAAGGAGTCTCCTTCCACACCCTGAATCTCACCTTCAAGCTGGACCCAGAGTCCCAAGAATTCTCCTGATTGCTTGCTGCATAGGTTGAACTGTAGATGGTCCCTGCTGAGATATAACCATGACCTTGAAGCCCTCCCATAGTTAGCTGAAATTAAACTATGATGTTAAAAGTCAAGGTAATGTATATCCTTCAGTAAAGGTGACTAGAGGGGGCAGAAAGGGAGCTCTAAAGTGCTGGCCACGTCCTGGTTTCAGGGGTTTATTCGATTTGGGACCCTTCCTAGACCTGGGTTCACTTTTCAGTATGTAGGTTATGTTGTTCAGCCACTCAGCCGTGTCCACCTCTTTGCAACCCCATGGACTGCAGCACGTCAGGCTTCCCTGTCCGTCATCATCTCCTGGAGTTTGCTCAAATTCATGTCCATGTTTGTTATACTTCATTGCAAACCATTGCTGTTTAACACGGAAAGCCTTGCTAGGCGATGGGAAAATAAAGTTGAAAGTTTCGAAGGTTTACCT
The DNA here is from genome assembly GCA_006410615.1 of Neotragus moschatus. Taxonomy (NCBI): domain Eukaryota; kingdom Metazoa; phylum Chordata; class Mammalia; order Artiodactyla; family Bovidae; genus Neotragus; species Neotragus moschatus. The sequence continues at coordinate 324,044 of SJYA01000062.1, read as the reverse complement.
AGAAAAGTGCAAATGCTGTTTTTAAGGAAAGGGTTCTATATTCTATCATGGCTGTGGGCACATGATACCATTTAAGAAAAAGTGNGAGTTTGCTCAAATTCATGTCCATGTTTGTTATACTTCATTGCAAACCATTGCTGTTTAACACGGAAAGCCTTGCTAGGCGATGGGAAAATAAAGTTGAAAGTTTCGAAGGTTTACCTAGAAAAGTGCAAATGCTGTTTTTAAGGAAAGGGTTCTATATTCTATCATGGCTGTGGGCACATGATACCATTTAAGAAAAAGTGCCCTGTGCTTGGGGGCAGGGGTGGGGTGGTCAAGATCACTTAACAGGGTCTGGGCAGTGTTTGTCATTCCCAAATGCTTACATAACAGCAAAACATACCCCAGCGTGGGCCAAGAGTTTCCTTCCCTCTGGCCTTCTGGTTCAGTCTAGCTGAATACCGACCTCAAGGCAATCAAGTGAAACCACTCAACCAGTAAATGTTTGTCTGAGCTACAGATCTGGGGAGAAGGACCCTGGTACTCTCTCAGTCCTTTGACATTAGAACCTGAACTCTCCCAGGGGGCCGTGACTTTTTATTTTTGTCACTCACAGAGCCTGTCAGATCAGAGGATGGCTGAATTGGGAGCCAAGGTGGCAGTGATGTGTATTTGACTCTCCAAAATAAAAGAAAAAGAACACAAACCAATGCTTTTGCATTTCAGGGGACCAGAAGGAGAATTTAAAAGTGTCATTAAATAAATGCCCATATCCACACTTGACCTTCTTTCTGAGGAGTATTTTCTGAGGGTGGAAGGAAGAGCCCACCAACTAGTTCTGACATCCAGCACCGCCAAAGGACATTAAAACTGATGCCTGAGTTCAATGGCCAAGAACACAGATTCCAGACGTGTCTGCCTTTGCAGGGGGTACAGCCTCCCTGAGAACGTTAAAGAGATGTTTTGCGTGTTTCTAAAAAATCTTGAATGTATAGGTCACTCCGGCATTTCTTTTCACCTTCACTGGTGTCTTCTAGCATGAAGGTCATTGCTGTGTTCAGGGAGACGCAGAGACGAGCTCAGAGCCTTCGGAACTGGAGGACCCAGGTTCTAGCCGGGGCTTTGTAACTTACTAACTGAGGGACTCTGGGCAAGTTACTTCATTGCCCTGAACCTCGGTGGTAAACAAAGGCTGATAAACTGTGATGCCATGAGGGACTCCAAGGGGCCAATACAGTCCCATCTCATCTTCTCCCAGTTAATTCCTTCAGTCCTCAACTGCTTGGTTCACAGCAAGTCCCAAATTACTTTCCCTCTTAAGGCCTCCCAGGTTGACCAGGAGTCCCAGGAAGTTTGTGCAGGGTAGGGAGAGGGCAGCCTGACTTCCTCCACCAAGCCCAGAGGACCAGGAAACATCCTCTGCTGCTGTTGCCTCCAGCTGCCACATGGCGCCGCTGTTGGACACAGTCCTGGCATAGTCATAGAAGACTTTAAAAAAAATGAACCCAAGGGATTTTCCTGGTGGTCCAATGGCTAAGACCTTGGGCTCTCAATGCAAGGGGGCCTGGGTTTGATCCCTGGTTAGGGAAACTGTGATATAATCTACATGCCCCAACTAAGAGTTCACACGTGCTAAGTCACTTTCAGTTCAGTTCAGTTCAGTCACTCAGTTGTGTCCGACTCTTTGCGACCCCATGAATCGCAGCNGTCTGTTGTTCCATGTCCAGTTCTAACTGTTGCTTCCTGACCTGCATATAGGTTTCTCAAGAGGCAGGTCAGGTGCTCTGGTATTCCCATCTCTTTCAGAATTTTCCACAGTTTATTGTGATCCACATAGTCAAAGGCTTTGGCATAGTCAATAAAGCAGAAATACATGCCAATTATATTCCTATTCAGAAATACAAAAGGGCTTTGTTTATTTTTATTTTTTATTTTCGGCAAACAGTTGGCACTTGCTACATGCTAGGCATGTTCACTGTCAGCTTCCAGTTACTAACTAATCTAAATCGCTTAATTATATCAAAAGACAAAGAATGGGCATAGACACACAAAGAAAATGCAAAGGCAGAAATGTAAAGGCAGAAATATCCCTGTTCATATCATTTGTATTGAATGCAATGCACACAATTGTGTAAATTTACTAATAAGTGTTGATGAGGATGTGGAGAAAAGGAAACTTTTGTGAACTATTGATGGGAATTAATTTGGTGCAGCCACTGTGGAAAACGGTATGGAGGCTCCTCAAAAAATTACCATATAATCCAGCAATTCCACTGCATACTTGGCCACCTGATGGGAGNTTTACTAATAAGTGTTGATGAGGATGTGGAGAAAAGGAAACTTTTGTGAACTATTGATGGGAATTAATTTGGTGCAGCCACTGTGGAAAACGGTATGGAGGCTCCTCAAAAAATTACCATATAATCCAGCAATTCCACTGCATACTTGGCCACCTGATGGGAGGAGCTGACTCATTGGAAAAGACCCTGATGCTGGGAAAGACTGAAGGCAGGAGGAAAAGGGGATGACAGAGAATGAGATGGTTGGATGGCATCACCGACTCGATGGACGTGAGTCTGAGTGAACTCCAGGAGTTGGTGATGGACAGGGAGGCCTGGCGTGCTGCAGTCCATGGGGTCGCAAAGAGTCGGACACGACTGAGCGACTGAACTGAGCTGAACTGAACAATCCAGCAATTCCACTGGATATTTATCCAAAGAAAATGAAAACACTAATTTGAAAGATATATGCACTTCTATGTTCACTGTAGCACTGTTTACAACTGCCAAGATATGCTGCTGCTGTTGCTGCTAAGTCGCTCTGTGCCAACCCATAGATGGCAGCCCAACAGGCTTCCCTGTCCCTGGGATTCTCCAGGCAAGAACACTGGAGTGGGGTGCCATTTCCTTCTCCAGCCAAGATATGATGAGTGGATAAAGAAGATGTGATCACATACACACAGGAATATTTTTGTGCCATAAAAGGGGTGAAATCTTTCTATTTTTGTGACAAAATAGACAGACTTGGAGGGTATTATGCTAAGTAAAATAAGTCAGAGAAAGAAAAAACTGTACAATTTGATTATATGCGGAATCTAGGAAACAAAACAAATGAACAAACATAAGAAAACAGAACCAGAGTTACGGATACAGAGGACAAACAAGTGTTTTCCAGAGCGGAGGGGACAAGGAGGTGAGGGGATTGTGCTCAGAAGATCAAGAGGCACGAGCTGCCAATTACAAAATAAGTGAGCCATGGGTATGAAAAACACCGTGTAGGAATCCAGTCAATAATACATAACATCTTTGGATGGTGATAGATTGCAACTAAACTTATCATGGTGATCATTTTGAAATAGAGAGATTAGATCACTATTTTCTGGAGCAGGAACTAAAATAGTCACAGGCCAATTATGCTTCAACAACAAATTCAGAAAAAGAGATCAGATTTGTGATTACCAGAGGTGGGGGGAAGGCAAAATGGATGAAGACAGTCAAAAGGTACAGAATTATAGTTCTAAAATCAGTAAGTACTAGGAATGCAATGTACAATGTGATAAATATAGTAAACACTGATATTTTAAATGTTATATGTGAAAGTTTAGAGTAAATCCTAAGAATTCTCATCACAAGGAAAACATTTATTTTCTTTTAGTTTGAATTTATATAACATGATGGATGCTCCCTAAACTTACTGTGGTAATCATTTCATGATGTGAGTGAAATTTGTTCAGTCATGTCCAGCTCTTTGCAACCCCATGGACTATATAGTCCATGGCATTCTCCAGGCAGAATACTGGATAGGGTAGCCTTTCCCTTTTCCAGGGGATCTTCCCGACACAGGAATTGAACCGGGGTCTCCTGCATTGCAGGCGGATTCTTTACCAACTGAGCTATCAGGGAAACCCATGATGATTTTATGATGTATGTAAGCCTAATTATTACACTGTATACCTGAAACTTTGGATTTTCAAGGTAAGAGTAATGGAGTGGGTTGCCATTTCCTTCTCCAGAATATGTCAATTATACCTGAATAAAACTGAAAGGAGAAAAAGACATCAGTTCAGTCACTCAGTCGTGTCCAAGTCTTTGTGAGTCTGTGGGCTGCAGCTTGCCAGGCCTCCCTGTCCATCACAAACTCCAGGAGCTTGCTCAAACTCATGTCCATTGAGTCAGTGATGCCATCCAACCATCTCATTCTCTGTTGTCCCCTCCTTCTGCCTTCAATCTTTCCCAGCCATCGGGTCTTTTCTAATGAGTCAGTTCTTCACATCAGATGGCCAAAGTATTGTAGCTTCAGCTTCAGCATCAGTCCTTCCAATGAATATTCAAGACTAATTTCCTTTAGGATGGACTGGTTGGATCTCCTTAAAGTCCAAGAGACCCTCAAGAGTCTTCTCCAACACCACAGTTCAAAAGCATCAATTCTTCAGTACTCAGCTTTCTTTATGGTCCAATTCTCACATCCATTCATGACTACTGGAAAAACGATAGCTTGGACTATACAGACCTTTGTCAGTAAAGTAATCTCTGCTTTTTTTTTTTTTTTTTAAGATTTTGACATTTTAACTTCTTTTGAATACAAGTCTCTTTTTGTAAGCTAGAAGGCAGAGCAAGCTAAGGCAGTCCAGTCCTCCAGAGAAAAATCTTCAGCAGAATGACATCATAATACAAGGTGCTAAAAACAGAGTTATAAACTCTAAATAATAACCATTCATCTACATTTTTTCCTTAGGAAACAGCTAAAACTCTAGCCAGCAAAGGTATGGTATACAGAACTTCTTGATCTACACATTACAAAATGATCCAAATTATATGCTGGCTAGCCTATCAGTGAGCCACATCAGAGCTGGCCAAGGACTGGCGAACAGAGAAAAGTGTTTACATTTTGAAAATTTGCTCTGAGGTTTAAAAAATTCCTGGTTGTTGTCAATAAGAAAGCAAGTAGGAAATATTATAGATGTACCACACTGATATTAGATTGTGCCAAGGTCTTCCACTAGAACACAAAGTTAGAGTATGGAGATAAGACACTTAGATATTTTCGAAATAAATTACTTAGTAATAAGAACTCTGACATATTCATATGGAAAAACTTGTCAGGAGATTTTTCCAGGGCCAGGGAATGAAAAATAGAGAATGCCCTAATGACAGTTACTTGTGAGCTTAGTTAACATCTTTTAGGATGGACCCATAAAATCTGGCCACTGTTCCATTAAATATCTGCAAACTGGAGAACTCCTTAGCCCTTAGTCATAGTTTCTGCCCAATGTCTTAAAGTTGGGCTCAGTTCCATCTGTGACTCTTTTCTTCAGGGCTGGGGTGAATGCTAGTCATGAAAGTCTGGAACATCATCATAGGAGTATCCCTGGGTGCATACTGGCGATGCTCAGGTGGTAAAATCCTGGCAGGATCACCAGAATGCCAACGATCAGGACAGAAAAGGCCTGGTCTGTTCCCTTTGCTGATACACCCTGACAGCAGGAGGGCGCCTATGATAGTGAGAAAGGCACCAATGAAAAACAGCGCTGTAGCAGGCGCAGTGGCCTCGTATGGGATCTTAGGCGGGCTTTTTTTAAACTGAAGGTCAATGTAGCCATCATCTGTACAAGAGAGTTTTGAGTATTTCACTGTGCTACTGGGAATTCCAGTAGCCAGGATGGTATGAGACGGCATCATGACACACTGACTCAGCTGGAGAGCCCCATGGACAGAGGAGCCTGGCAGGCTACAGTCCACAGGGCTGCAGAGAGTGCAACATGACTGAAGTGACTGAGCGTGAACACACTGCTTCACCCCGAGCACTGAAAGCAGCAACTTCACTTTTCAGGTTACTTCTTCAGTAGAGTCCGGGCCAAGCAGGCTGCTTGCCGACAGCTCACTCACGGTTTTTTAATATGCTGTCGAGGTTGGTCATAGGTTTTCTTCCAAGGAGCAAGCATCTTTTGATTTCATGGCTGCAGTCACCATCTGCAGTGATTTTGGAGCCCCAAAATATAAAGTCCACCACTGTCTCCATTGTTTCCCCATCTATTTGCCATGAAGTGATGGGACCAGACGCCATGGTCTTTGTTTTTTGAATGTTGAGTTGTAAGCCAGCTTTCTCACTCTCCTCTTTCACTTTCATCAAGAGGCTCTTTAGTTCCTCTTCACTTTCTGTCATAAGGGTGGTGTCATCTGCATATCTGAGGTTATTGATATTTCTCCCAGCAATCTTGATTCCAGCTTGTGTTTCTTCCAGTTTGGCATTTCACATGATGTACTCTGCATATATAGTCTGCCTGCAATGCAGGAGACCTGGGTTCAGTCTCTGGGTTGGGAAGATCCCTTGGAGAAGGGAATGGCAACCCACTCCAATATTCTTGCTTGGAGAATCCCATGGACAGAGGAGCACTGTGGGCCACAGTCTATGGGATCACAAAGAGTCGGACACAACCGAGATACTACCACACACACACTCTGCATGTAAGTTAAATAAGCAAGGTGACAATATACAGCCTTGATGTACTCCTTCCCAATCACCCATTATCACCACTGTCATTTACTATTATCCTGGAAGAATTATTCAATTCAATTATATAAGAAGTGCTAAAACTGGAAAAGAAAAGACAAAAAATTGTCATTGATTGTATGACTGAAAAAATAAAAAAGAATCAGTTGCAAAGCTGTTAGAAACAGGAAGATAATTCAGTAAGTTGAGTGGGCATGAGATAAATTCTAAAAAAATCAATATCTAAGAGTTTGTGTTAACAGCAGTAACTTTGTAAGTATAACTGAAGAAAAGATTCTACTTACAATTGGAATTGAAAAAGAGAAAACACCCATGAATAGAATGAACGTGGAAGATTCATACGGACAAAATCTTTGAAAAGAAGGGCCAAAGGGAAGATTTGACTAAATGCAAATATTGCTTATCCTTAGAAAGACTGACTTGTGTAAAGATGACAATTCTTTTCTAATTCATCTGTTGTTTTTGTTGTTGTCGTTCAGTCGCTAAGTGGTGTCTGACTCTTTGCGACTCCGTGAACTGCAGCACGTCAGACTCCCCTGTCCTTCACCATCTCCTGGAGCTTGCTCAAACTCATGTCCATTGAGTCGATGATGCCATCCAACCATCTCATCCTCTGTCACCCCCTTCTCTTCGTGCCTTCAATCGTTCCCAGCATCAGGGTCTTTTCTAATGAGTCAACTCTTCTGCAAATTCAGTATAATCCCAACAAAATATCAATGGACATTTCTGGATTTTTGTTGTTCTTGTTTTGTTTTCCAGAACTACACTGAATGCCAAGTTTTTCAAGCCCTTACTCCATTTGTTAATCATCTTTTTCTTCTCTTTTCTTTTCCAATGATATATTTCATGTTCTCAGTCCCATTGTTTTTTCAGCATCAATGAATGGGATTCCAGCTTTGGAGCCTGAAAATATCAGAGAAAAATCTTAGCAAAGTCTAAAGGAGCAAATGGTCCTTCTTCCCCTGCAGCTGGAGAGAACAGCAGAGAGCATCCTTCATCCTCAACACACATCCTTGCAGGGATCATTGCAACAAAGGAACAAGTGAATCACCTGGATTCCCAAAGTTGCCTCTGTGCCCTGAGAAAAGTAAACTCGATTTCTCAAAGGTTATCATTCAAGCTGGTCATTTTACTTAGCTTATGTCAACACTGGCAAAGATAAAAATGGATAACTGTTTCCTGAAAAGCATCACTATAAGCATTGTTATCTTTCTTTGTTTGGATTCCCTCTTCTTCCACCTGAAGCATAAGGTAAATAAATCCACTAAATTTCTTATGTAAACAAAGACTTTGAGAGCCTTGCTGCATTCAAATCCACATAGATAAGTTAAGGCTAAATTTTATACAGAAAATTGAGCATGCAAGCATAGCCAAGAATTTTCTAGCAGAAAAAAAGTAATGAAACATCATTGCAATATGTTAAATCACATTGTGGGCGTGCATGCTAAGTCACTTCAGTTGTGTCCAACTCTTTGTGACCCCATGGACTATAGCCTCCAGGCTCCTCTACCCATGGGATTCTCCAGACAAGTATACTGGAGTGGGTGGGTTGCCAGGCCCTTCTCCAGGGAATCTTCCTGATCTAGGGATCAAACTCACACTTTATTAGGTCTCCTACATTGCAGGCATGCGCTTTACCATGTCTGCCACCTGGGAAACCAAAACAAATGGTAAAACCACAGAAATTAAAAGTGCTTGATTCTAGCACATAAACAGGCAGACAGATGAGTGGAACAGAAGTATTTCTAGAAAACAGACTCAAAAACTTTCAGGAAAAGAGTATAAAATAAAGAGGAAGTTTCAGACCGGTGGAGAAAAGATCAGTTATCTCATAAAGGCATGGGACAACTGGGTAAATATCTGGGAAAGAGTAACATCGGATCTCTGCTTTAGTATATCAAAATAAATTCCAGATGGAGTCAAAGTATGATTTTTAAAAATAAAGCTTTAAAAGAGCTGGAACAAACATGGGAGATTTATTTTTATAATCCCAGATTGTGGCAATCTTTCTAATCATGACACAAAAGTCAAATTCACAAAAGAAAAGACTGATAAATCCAACTACATAAGAACTGAAAATTTCTTTGTGGCAAAAAAAAACAGAAACCAAAATACTATGAACCGAGGCAAGACAAAAAAATAAATGATAAACTTGGGGGAAGCATTAGAACCATACAAGGTAATATGTCAAACTTCTTAACATTTAAAAGATTTCTGACATTAAAAACAGAGGTCAACGGTTCAACAGAAAGATGGTCAAAGGACACAGACAGGTATGTCACAGAAAAAGAAAAAAAAAGATTTAAAAATATATACAGAAAGGAAAACAAATGTGAATGACTTAGAAGAAAAAATATACTTGTTCTTACTTATAATAATATCGATGCAAATTCAAATTATAAAGTGATCTCATTTACCTCTAGTAGAAGAAGAAAGGGCTTCTCAGGGGTTGCTGGTGGTAAAGAACCTTCCTGCCAATCCCAGGAGACGTAAGAAATGCGGGTTCAACCTCAGGATCAGGAAGATCCCTTGGAGGAGAGCATGGTAACCCACTCCAGTATTCTTGCCTTGAGAATCCCATGGCCAGGGGAGCCTGGCAGCTCATAGTGTTGCAAAGAGTTGGACATGACTGAAGCGACTCAGCACACAGGAGAGTAAAAACCTCTTGTAAAGTAGGTCTATCCACAGTGTGTTCACTACAGTATACAAAACTGTCTGAATGGTGTCTGACTCCCAGTGACAGATCATAGAAGTCAGTTATTATTACTATCATTATTGAGGATAAAGGGCGCTATTCACATTCTATGACATAAATTTTATAAAATATAAAAAATATAAATATAAAAGTTTATAAACTTCTGATCACTCAGTTCTCTTCTGGGAAGCTCGGGGGACTTAGGTGTGATCTGAGAGTATTTCCAGGACATACATGCAGGTCTGGTCATTGGAAGCAAGAGACTGCAATCCATCTAAATGTCCATCAAGAGAAGAGGGGTAAAAATGGCATGGGTTGCCTTGCTTTACAGCAGAAACCAATGCAATACTTTAAAGCAATTTTCCCCCAATTAAAAATAAATTTTTAAAAAAGATGGTATGGAAATCCACACAATGGGGGATCCTAGTCAAGGAATGAGGCAGATGTTTATGTATGAAAGAGGGACAGCCTTTCAGCATCTTGATATGCAGGAAGAAAATAAGCGAGAGGCTGACTGGCATGCTGTTCACCATTTGTATATAAAAGCTGGATATTCTTATATATGCAAAGAATATTTCTGAAAAGACTTAAGAATCCTGTTATTGTCCTCTAGGCAGTTTCTTTTTAAATTACTTTTTTTTTTTTTTACTATGTTTCTATTACCAATTAAAAAGGCAAATCCATTTTTTAAGTGTGGAGAATTTGCAGTGAACATATTAACTCGTTACAGGGAAGCAGCCATTTCTGTGCTAAAGATGTTTGAAATTCTAGCTTTCAAACATTTTAAAATCTAATGCCCTAGGCGTCCATCTATGCCCTTGATTTCCATCTTCTTGTAGAAACAGCCCACTGTGTAAGAGAAACAGCCTGCCTCATGGGAGGGAGACTCAGAAGAGGGATGAACACTGTGTGTGTGCAGGTTGCCCTGACTTTGTTGCGAAGGCCCTTTGAAATGCAGTAATCCATTCTCCCTCTGACTTGACACCGTCAGTAACTGCTGCTTCAGTAGTTCAGTCTCAGCTCTCCTGACCTGACCACCGCTAGCTCTCTCCAAGGCACTCCAGGAGGCCCCTGAGGACTCAGGACTCAGGGCTTCTTGCGGGCCAGGGCTCCGTGGTACCCATGGATGCTCTGCCACCTTGTGCTGAGAGGCTGCTATAGCAGCCAGGCCATCCCCACAGGGCGGCCCCGAAAAGGATTCCCTGGGTGGCCAGCCCGAGGGTTTTCAATAGAGGGCACTGATGAGACAGCCCTGTTTACTATGGGGCCTGCTCCATGCTTTCTAGAACAATGGTTAGATATGTGAATTTTACACATGACACGTACAAAAGCACTCAAAAAAATTGTGAAATGCATAATTCAACAGTCATTGAGTTTTTTTTAAAAAAAATGCAAATTCTGTTATTCCATGCTTAACAGGCAAAACTTCTTGAAAGAACCGTGAAGGACATTTAGCCCACGCCTGCCTCCATTTGACTCCAGAGAGAGCCCTCCTGCCTCTCACCTGCGGCTCCTATATTTGCCTGTTGCAGGAAGCACCTCCTCAGGGTCCCATGGAGCCACATTATCGGGTATTGCCAAGCCACTAGAAACCACAGCACGGCCCCAGAACAGGAGCCGGCAGCTTTGTTTCTTTTCTGTAAAGGGCCAGATAGTCAACAGTTTTGGATTTGTGATTCAGTGTGATTTTTGTCCCAGAGACAATTCTGCATCTATAGCAGGCATGCCGTCTTAAGCAGTATATAAATAAATGTGTGGTTTTGTCACAACAAAACTTTATTTGTAAAAACAGGAGCCGCCTGGCAGTCCAGTGATTAGGCGGTGGTTGTGGTTTAGTTGATGAGATGTGTTGTCCTTTTGGGACCCACGGATCGTAGCCATGTAAGCTCCTCTGTCCATGGGATTCTCCAGGCAAGAACACTGGAGTGGGTTGCCATTTCCTTCTCCAAGGGNACAGGAGCCGCCTGGCAGTCCAGTGATTAGGCGGTGGTTGTGGTTTAGTTGATGAGATGTGTTGTCCTTTTGGGACCCACGGATCGTAGCCATGTAAGCTCCTCTGTCCATGGGATTCTCCAGGCAAGAACACTGGAGTGGGTTGCCATTTCCTTCTCCAAGGGATCTTCCCAACCCAGGGATGGAACCCATGTCTCCCACATCTCTTACATCTCCTGCATTGAAGGCAGGTTCTTCACCACTGAGCCACCAGGGAAGCCTCACAGGGTCAGGACTCAGGGCTTCCACAGCTGTGGCCTGGGTTCAGTCTCTGGGCAGGAAAATAAGATCTTACAGGCCATGCAGCATAGACAAAAAGCAAACAAACAACAAACAAAAAACTTCAAAACGGGTGGCAGGTCAGATTTGGCCTATGGGCCATACTTGGCCCAACCCTAGTCTAGAATATTCCTCCCCATCTTTACACCCTAATGATGCTCTACCTCGTCAGTGGTGTGAACTTATGCTCTGCCCTCCCACGGAGCTGAGAACAGTCCAGCACTGGGACATGCACAGGGTCAGAGGCTGCGATTTGCCCTGTTAGCGAGTCCACTCTGAGTCTGTCCCAAGGTCAGTACGTCCTGACATCTTGGAACCTTTATGAGCTGTGGGGGAGTGATGCTGTGAAGGCCTCAGTGCTTTCATAAGTCCCCAAAGTCTTCGACCCCAGAAATCAACTTGAAAAATGCAGTCCTCAAACGTCCTCATCCTCCTCTGGTTTCATCAAAAGACACAATTTCCACACCTGCTTCAATTTCTCCCAAAGATCCTGTGAACACACCTACCTCGTTTCCTCCAGGCACCACATGGGCCCCCCTCCTTCCCTTTGATTTGGCTGCAAGGTAATGTTTTGTTTTGTTTGAAGATTTTCTGATGTGAAAGTGAAAGTATTCGCTGCTCAGTTGTGTCTGACTCATTTGCGAACACATGGACTGTAGCCCGTTAAGCTCCTCTGTCCCTGAGATTCTCCAGGCAAGAATACTGGAGTGGGTTGCCATNATCATACTAAATGAAGTCAGGAAGAGAAAGGCAAATACTCTGTGATATCACTTATTATATGAAATCTAAAAATGACACAAATGAAGCTTTTTACTTCATTTTTTTTTTTACAGAAGCAGACTCACAGATGGAGACATCAGACTTGTGGTTTTCAAAGGGGAAGGAGAGTGGGAGAGGGATAGACTGGGAGTTTGGGGTTAGCAGAGGCAAACTATTATACTTAGGATTGATAAGCAACAAGGTCCTTCTGCATAGCGCAGGGAACTCTATTCAATACCCTGTGTAAACCATAGTGGAAAACAGTGTGTACATGAACGTCTGTGCTGTGCTGTCTTTAGCCGCTCAGTCGTGTCCAACTCTTTGCAACCCCATGGACTGGAGCCCACCAGGCTTCCCTGTCCATAGGGGTTCTCCAGGCCAGAAACTGGAGTGGGTTGCCTTGCCCTTCTTCAGGGGATCTTCCCAACCCAGGGATTGAACCCAGGTCTCCTGCATTGCAGGTGGATTCTTCACCAGCTGAGCTACCAGGGAAGTCCAAATGAATGCCTATATGTATGTATATATGTATGTATGTATATATATATATATATATATATATATATATAAAACACGGAATCACTTTGCTGTACAACAAGATTAACACAGCATTTTAAATCAACTACAATAAAAAAAGAAAGAGAGAGAGGCTCTGCCTGAATTTCTGGCTGGCTGGCTGAGAATACCTGGGACCCAGTGACAGCCTCAGCCCTCCCTTCAAAGGAGTGTTCCCCCTGGGACTTTGCTCCTTTGCTTTCTCGCTGTAGGATCAGGGGTGTCTATGGGAATTCATCCATAGGCAATCACACTTCCTTATTCCAGAGCCCCTGAGCTGCCTGGGCAGAGACCCCCAAGAACCCAGACTGACTTTTTAAAAACTATCAGAATGCTATTAACAGAACACACACCACAGATCATGCTAAAAGACTCTAATTTTTTAAAAAAGATGTTGTTACCACCACAAAACACCTGTTGTCCTATCCAATGGACACATCAACTATTGCATACGAAACACTGAGATTCTGGTTTTAAAGAGCTCAGAACAGTGCCTGATTCATAGTTAGCACTCTATGCATGTTAAAGCAAAATTTTAAATTTGGTAACAAGCATTTGAACACGGTGTGGCTTATAAGAGGTTTGATAGACATGGGGAAGTGAGTTGAATGCCTGGTCCTTCAAGGACGGGGAGGACTATAGCTCATGGGGCAGGAATCCTGCCTTAAAAGGGGCAGGAATCTCAGTGGGGGAACGTGTACCGGTGATAAAGAACTATTCTGTGTGCTTGGAATCCCCGAGTCCGCCTGCCGCTGAGGGTCACATTGTGGACCACGTGCGTTCTGGGTCCCTCTCCAAACCTGCGCGCTCAGCCTGCTTTCCTGCACTAGGGGCCATCTGTGTCTATCACAGCAGGGCAGTCACATAGGGCCGGAGATACTAGCCATCACAGGTGGGCTTCCAGCAGCCCAAGAACCCCAAGATGGTGGGTAAAAATCTGTGTGCAACTTGGCGGGGGGGGTAGGGAGGGGGTGATCATGGTTCTCATTAGATTTTCAAAGTACTCTGATGCAAATAACCACTCCTCTTGGAGACTAGTAACCTTGCCAGGCTTCTACCTCAGAGATGCTCCATCAGGAACCCCACCTTCAAGCTCACGAAGGAATCACTGTCTATTACATGAAGCAAGGACTGGGTTGCTAAGTCACTTCAGTCGTGTTCGACTCTGTGCGACCCCATAGACAGCAGCCCACCAGGCTCCCCCGTCCCTGGGATTCTCCAGGCAAGAACACTGGAGTGGGTTGCCATTTTCCTCTCCAATGCATGAAAGTGAAAAGTGAAAGTGAAGTCGCTCAGTCATGTCCGACTCTTTGCGACCCCATGGACTGCAGCCTAGCAGGCTCCTCCGTCCACGGGATTTTCCAGGCAAGAGTACTGGAGTGGGGTGCCATTGCCTTCTCCAAGGACTGGGTACCAATGGTCTATTTGAAGATGACCTGCAATCCTTGCGTATTGCTTCAAATTTATACTATGTGCATTTATTTTTTATTATAACATAAATATTTATATTATTTTATTATTTTAAGTGCAGGTTTCTAACAAGTATGTTTTCTGTAAGGATTCTATCCTCTTTAGGAATGCCCAGGCAGGCAAGTATTTAGGACGGGGCAGGTGACCCGGGGCCTCTGGGGAAGAAGGCTGAGACCAAAGGCGTATGTCCTGTGAATTTCTCAGCTAGGCTCAAGAGTATCTTTCTGCTGCCATGAGCAAGTCCCTGGTACCATCTGCCTCCACCCCTGAATCCCTTCCCTATCCCCCAGCTGGGAGGGAAGTGTCCAAGGGAATCTCTGTCTTGTGAGGAGAAGAGCCAAGAGGAACACGCTGTCTGCAGCGGGGGTGGCTGCTGGAACAAATTAACCCCACCCGAGGGACTTCAATCAGTACAAACCCCTTGTTTTTGCAGTTCTGGAGGCCTGAAGTCTGAAAGCACAGTGTCTTGGGGTCACATTTACCCTACAAGCTGTCTGGGAGAGTCCTTCCTTGCCTCTCCCAGGTTCTGGTCATGACCCTCAGTCCTTGGCAGTCCTTGGTTTGCTGCTGCATCACCCACTCTCTGCTTGAATTTCCCTCTTCTTATAAGGACATCAGGGACTTTACCCTCTGGTGGCTCAGAGGGTAAAGCGTCTGCCTACGATGCAGGAGATCCAGGTTTAATCCCTGGGTCGGGAAGATCTCCTGGAGAAGGAAATGGCGACCCACTCCAGTTCTCTTGCTTGGAAAATCCCACGGATGGAGGAGCCTGGTAGGCTACAGTCCATGGGGTTGCAAAGAGTCAGACATGACTGAGCGACTTCATTTCACTTCACTTTATAAGGATATCAGCCGTATTAGATTAGGGCCCACCTGGTAACTCAGCAGTAAAGAATCCACCTGCCAATGCAGAGAGGAGGGTCCAATCCCTCGGTTGGGGAAGACTCTCTGGAGAAAATAGCAACCCGCTCAAATATTCTTGCCTGGAAAAGCTCATGGACAGAGGAGCCTGGAAGGCTATTGTCCGTGGGGGTCACAAAGTCATACATGACTTAGTGATGAAACAATGACCGTACCTTCCTTGATGACATCTGTAAAGGCCTTATTTCTAGGTAAGGTCTCATTCACAGGTGCAGGGGTTATGACTTGAAGGTGTCTTTGGAGGGGGGAGGGGAACACAATTCAACCATGGTGGGCACATCATCTCAAAAGGCCCTGCCACCCCAGTCCCCTGGGTTGCCCCCTGCCCATACCCACACTGTCCCCTGGGTCTTTTTTTAAAAAATTATTTCTTTATTTGGCTGCTCTAGGTCTTAGCTGTGGCATGTGGGATCTAGTTCCAGGGAGTGAACCTCGGCCCCTACCTTGGTAATGCAGAGTCTTAGCCACTGGACGTACAGGGAAGTCCCTCCCAGGGATCTTGAGGTGGTGGGTACCACCATCCCTGCTACCATGATACTTGAGAACCTTCCCCCTTGGTACACATTCTGAAGTGGAATTATTTTTTTTCCTGCATCTCAGTCCTGCAGCACTAAGACTGAGCTACGTGAGTAGGAAATGTGTGTGTCCTTACGTATCTGTGTGTGTTTCTGTGTGCATGTGTGTGCCAGTGGGTATGAGCTTGTGTCTGTGTGTGTTTTGGGAGGTGTGTGTGAGTGTGTGTGTATGTAGGATGGTCATAAGGGAGGATAGGAGGCAGGAAAGCAGAGAGAGGATGGAGCCTCTGTAGTGAGGGTACAAGTGAAAAGGGCAAAGGAGGTCCTGTAACAAGGGGGAAAGCATGCTTGTGACAAATATGGAAATGTTATGCCTTTGGTCTCAGTCCCATAAGAAAGGTGTGCTCATCAGGATGTTGATTCTGTTACTTTTTGTGTGCATGCTAAGTTGCTTCAATCATTTCCCACTCTTTGCAACCCCAGAGACTGTGGCCCACCAGGTTGCTCTGTCCATGGAATTTTCCAGGCAAGGATACCGGAGTGGATTTCCATGCCCTCCTCCAGGGGATCTTCCCAACCCAGGGACTGAACCTGCATGTCCTGAGGCTCCTGCATTGCAGGCAGATTCTTTACCACTGAACCACTAGGGAAGCATATTCTGTTACTTTAACAGAAACCAAAATGACAGTGGCTTAAGGAAGATCAGAGTTGGTTTCCCATTCTTGTGAAGTTTGAGCTGGTGATTGACCAGACCTTGGCCCATGCCACTGCCCAAGGACCCAGACTCCTGTTGCTCTGCCATCTGCGAAAACACAGTCCTTTTCCAGACTCAAAGCTGGCTCACCACCTCATTCATGTCCCAGCCAGTGTAAAAGGAGAAAGGGGGCTGGGGGACATAGCCTTTCCTTTTCAAGGCTCACCGGGACAGTGCACTCATCACTCCCGCTTCTGCTGGCCAGAATTTCACACACATGACCTTGCTAGCTGCAACGGAGTCGGGGAAATACGGCTCTTATTCTCAAGAGACCATGATTGCAGAGATTTTGCTACAATTAACAAGGCAGTCATGGATACTGGGGAACGACTGACAATCTATTATAGAAGGAATGTGATTTTAGAAATATAATGATATTAAATCCCCCTTTCACCCCTTATGAGAGACAAAAACCCCAATTATATTCATACAATAAAGACAATAAGGAACACGTGATTAGAAAAGTCAGCTCATCAGGGAGGCTCTGTCCAGGTTTGACTGGTCCTGGGGTCAGGACGACCGCTTCATCTCAGGAAGGTACGCACTGGGTCGCTCTACAGCCAGTTGATTCTCAATGACGTAACACGCCCTGCAGCTCTCCAGAATCCGGGCCTGGAAGTACGCCTTGTCCTGCTCCTGCCAAGTGTCAGACTCAATGTATACGTTGTAGGGGTCATGGGAGTGCTCCAGTTTCTTGGAGCGGATGTAACTCAGCATGATGCCCAGGGTGAAGAAGCCGAAAAAGCCGAGGACCATGAGGATGTAGAGGGCTGCCAGCTTGCCGTCCTCGTGGCCCGGGAACCTGCGGGCCAGCCCAGATGTGTTGCTGCCCTGTTGAATCGTCCCCTGCCATAACTTGGTCAGCACAGGTGTCACAGCCGTGGTGTTAGACAGGATCATCCTGAGAGTCAAGGTTTCACTCCTGGAGGGTGAACTTCCCAGGAAAACTGTTTTAAAGAAAAGTGCAACCTGAAATCACAAAATATGGACTGGCCCCAAACCCACTCCCTGCCACTACCACCACACACACACCGCACAGAGTTTTTAAAAATCCCAGTGATGCGGTACCCTAACCACACTTGTCTGTTATGGGTTGTGCCACCTGGGATCTGCACAGTGCCCTCTCTTGACTGGTCAAACAATTAATTGATTCACGTTTATTTCTATTCACCCTTTCCAGCCCCTGTCACAGCAGCAGAAAGAGTTCCTCAAATGCACATATTTTGTGATAGGTGTACCTTTTAGTTTACATGCTATGAACCAGACTGTGTCCCCCTCAGTTCATATGTTCAAGTTGCGACCCCTAATGTGGCTGGAGGTGGGGTCTTCGGGAGCTAATTAGGGTTGTGCATGTATGCTCAGTGATGTCTGACTCTTTGCAACCCCAGGGACTACGGCTGGCCAAGCACCTCTGTCCGTGGAATTTTCCAGGCAAGAATACTGGAGCGGGTTGCCATTTCCCACTCCAGGGGATTGTCCCAACCCCGGGGTCAAATTTGCGTCTCCTGGGTTTCTTGCATTGGCAGGTGGAATCTTTACCACTGAGCCACCTAGGTATGGTCCTGAAGGTAAGGCCCTAATCTGAGAAGGCAGTGGCCTTATAAAGAAGAGAAAGAGAGACCCTTAGCCTGGGTTCCTGTCTGGCACTGCGACTTTTCCAAACTTCCCAGGTGATCCTACTTGGTAGCCCTGACTGAGAACCCTAACCCTTAGGAAACTGACCAATCAATGTATTGTGCTCCTTGAATATCTGGAAGAACTTTATAAGAAGAGAAATAGCAATTTCATAGCATAATTTTCTAATCTTGTTTGTTTTTCAGGTTTTCTTTTTCAGTCTTGTGCATCCATCATACAACCTGAACAAGAGTTTTGGAGAAAAATTCCTAAGTCATCACCGTGACCTCAGCTGCCCCCATCTGAACTCACACTGGCATCTCTGCTGAGCCTGTCGGAACTTGACGGCAAACCAGAAAAGCCAAGTGAATTAACTGCCTTCAAATAACAATGCTGTTATTTTTAACAAAAAGTCTCTTCTGACTTTACACTTGTATCGCTTTTGCTAAATGCCGTCCGTGCCCCCCAGGCCTGCCTGCTGAGTCACATGGTGTGTTTGCATAATGAGTCACAAGATGAGTTTGGCAACATCCTCTAATAATCAGCAGAGTACAAATGGCACATAACTAATCTGCACGACAGCTGGGGGCTTATGGCCCATTCCCTAAGCTCACATCCATTATAATGCCAAAGCACTGCCTGGTAGCCACAGTTAAGACTGTTGGACTCCAGTGGATTTGGAGACCAGCTGATTCAATGACCTTAACTTTATAGAAAACTGGGCTAAACAGAGGTGAGCTGACTTGCTCGATGTCATATCTCCTATCAAAAATGCATCTGTAAACTTTTAATCTTTTAGCCATGTACTCACATTTTATTAGCACAGAAAAGGGAGTTCTCCGGATCTAGTAGAGAGAAGGTGGATCTGTATTTAGGCTCAAAGAAACTGAGAAGCCAGCCACTTGTATCAGATAAAACTGGGTCTACCTAAGTGGGGACTGGCTTCTGATCTAAATAGGCAACAGAAGAACCCTCTCCTGGACCAGGGAGAACCACAGCTTTTTGTATCTCACTCAGGGAATGTGGGGCTGGAGGAGGCAGAAGCAGCAGGAACCAGGAAGGTCCAACTCCAAACACAACCAGCTTGACATTCAGCTTGTGCTGAACATTTTCAAACTGGCCTTATTGGGCCCAGAAAGAGGGGAGGGTTGGTTCCAGAAGTTTCTGTTTCTGCCTGGGTTTGAGACCTTTCATAGGGTCTCACTGCCCCTAATCAAGGTTTGTTGTTCAGTTGCTAAGTCGTGTCTAACTCTTTGCGACCCCATGGACTGCAGCATGTCAGCCTTCCCTGCCCATCACCATCTCCTGAAGTTTGCTCAAAGCCATGTCCATCGTGTCGGTGATGCCATCCAGCATCTCATCCTCTGTCGCCCCCTTCTCCTCCTGCCTTCAGTCTTTCCCAGCATCAGGGTCTTTCCCAGTGAGTTGGCTCTTCTCATCAGGTGGCCAAAGTACTGGAGCTTCAGTTTCAGCATCAGTCCTTCCAGTGAATACTCAGGGTTGATTTCTTTTAGGATGGACTGGTTGGATCTCCTTGCTGTCCAGTCAAGGTTAGTGCAATTTTTTTTTTTTTTCCCCAAAGCTTAGTCCCAGGGCTTCTGGTCCACTGAGACTTACTCAGGATTCGTGACTGTGGGCTGCTGGGATAAGCTGAACAGTAGCAAATGGAGACCAATCAGGCCTCCAGCACCGCCCCCTGTACCTGGGGGACGTGGGGGCAGCAAGTGATGTCACTGTATTCCCGGCACAAGCCTCAACCTTCTGCATTTTTCCCTGGAGTTCTGGCTCTGTCACGTATCAGCACTGATAACAGGCTTTTAGAGCAGTTTTCCCAGCACTCTTTCCTACGCGTTTACTGAAAGGGCTTTTGTGGCTGACTCCAAGCTCTCTGCTGAAAGGGCCAGATTCTGGGGTGGAGTCCAGGAAGGAGGAAGGTCAGGGATACAAGTTCCAGCCCTGGCTCAGTTCTAGTGAAACCAGGAGGCTCCTGGGGGCCATAGCAGACTTATCTAGGTGGGATGGGGGTGACATTCCCATCACGCTTGACAGCATTACCGAAGCCTTTCCTCGAAAGAGCAACCAGTTTTGAAATCAACATTCTTTGCTTCAGGAAGCAGAACTAGGGACAGACAATTATGGATAAGCTTCATTTGGGTGAATAGGATCTTACTGAGTCAAGAATTCGGTGAGGAAATTTCCAATTTTCCTTGGAAGTAACTGTCAACTGTTTTCATCTTTATCACAACACTATGTCCAAGGAGATCAAACCAATCCATCCTAAAGAAAATCAACTCTGCATATTCATTGGAAGGACTGATGCTGAAGCTGAGGCTCCAATACTTTCGCCACCTGATGCGAAGAGCTGACTCATTGGAAAAGACCCTGATGCTGGGAAAGATTGAGGCCATGAGAAGAAGGTGGCAAAGGATGAGGTGGTTAGATGCTATCACCAACTCAGTGGACGTGAATTTGAGCAAATTCCAGAAGACAGTGAAGGACAGAGAAACCTGGCATGCTGGAGTCCATAGGGGTCGCAAAGAGTCAGACACGACCGGGTGACTGAACACCGAATGTCCAAATTGCCTCTTGGCAGCAAAGAAGCCAACAGGGGCTCAGACCCTTCCAGGCAGTCAGCTGGCTTTGTTTTAGGCTTTTTTACCTCCTTCCCTCTCACAGTCTCAAAATATCAGGATGAAACCTGTACAGAGGCATGACATCCGACTGCCCTCAAAGATTGGAAAAGGACTCCCTGCTGGCTCTTCAGTCTGGTCATAGGACCAAGAGCTTCTCAGACCTCTCTGTTGGTTAGAGAGGAACTCTGAGGTGTGAAGGGTGGAGATGGGAACCAGGGAGCTGATGAGAGGGACCGGGTCAAACTCTGCATGTGAAGAGGACGAGCCTTTTGGCATGGAGAATGGAAGGGCATTCTCTGGGAGGACACCTGAAGTCACAGAGAAGGAAGAATCTCACCTGCAGCAAATTAAATGAACTTGGGGAGCCTCAGTTTCCTCATCTGAAAACTGAGGTTAATGGGATTCCCCCTGACTGTACTACAGGGTTTAAGGGAGGCATGGAATGAGCCCACAGCTTTCCTGTCTTACTTTTGCTGGTGTCTCTGCAAAAGAGGCGAGACCCCCGTGTTTGACTGTCAAAATTCCATGGGTCCACCATAAGCACACATCTATGCCAACTGGTGAAGCCCCTTTAAGTTTAAGAAGTCCCCTCCCCTACTTTGGGCCCTTATAGTGCCCTGTCTCTACTGCCCAGATTCTAAGTTGTGTTGCAATCCTTTGCAGACATTTCTGTGCATTTCCAGGGGGCTCAGTAAGGTCAGAGACTGTCTTGTTCACCTTGACCTCACTCACACATCAAGAATGATTCAGTAAGGGTTTGCTGAATTAAATAGGAAAGTGCAATCAACTATGACATGAATGTGAGGAGCAAATAACCAATAAAGTAGAATTCACACTAGAAAGAGCTTAGTGGATAACCAAATGAAAACCTCTTTCAATGTAGTCTGTTTTTATGTAATAAAATTTAAATTATTTTTATGCATAGTTAATTAGTATTAGTCTTATTTATTTTATGTATTAAACTTTATGTTAATATAGTTGTATATTATATTATATATAGCATGCATTATATATAATATTAATATAGTTATATATATATGCATCTCTTCTTTTCCTAAAAAGGTTTAATACCATCAGTAATTGTCAATAATACAGCAAAATTTTCAGTCCTCCCTTCCATTTCCCGTAACTCTTTTCTTGCTCTGCCTTTTTCCACAGTACTTCTCAACTGCACCCAGTATAGCTTTCTTGATTCTTGTGTTCATTGTTTATTGTTTGTCTTCCGTATCTTTGGAGGGCTTTGAGGGCCAGGATCTTTGCCTGTCTTGTCCCCATGTACCCCAAAGACTAGAATCATGTCCGGCATATGGCAGGAACAGAGTGAATATTCACAGATGCAGGCACGCATGCATGAACACTTGAGTGAGTGTCACATTCGACTCCCAGAAAGCCCAAAACACACAGAAACTGTCTCACCAGCTCTGCCTTCAGAGACTTGAGATGGCAAGAGTGAGTCCCTTGGAGGTCTTCACGCTGCACTTTATCTTCAAAACAATCCACTTCCTCAGAACCTATCAAAAGCCAGAGATAACCTGAATATTCTGGAAACCAAGGTTGACTACCTCGGATCCAATCTCAGCTCATCTCTGATGGGCAGCATGAAACAGACCAGAGCAAGCCGAAGGGTTTTGCACCCTGGTTAAAAGCCCATAGACCAGAGTCCACTGCGCCTGCTGGCCATTTATTGATCACATGATTTAAAGCAGTGTCCAACCACAGCAAAGTTCCCCCATCATCCTGACCATAAGTAACAGCTGTAGATATTGACGAGCCCTTCCTTTACGGAGCTGGAAGCTCTTTCTTAACCTGAAAGGGGACTCAAATGGTCAGTTCTGGTACAGCAGTCTAAAAAAATCAAGGGTGGAGCTTGGGAGTGATGGGGATCAGGTGGGTGGGTTAGCACCTGATAGCCTGGGTGCATAACAGGTGATTGGTACCAGGTCAACTTTCTTCTAAAAGTTCCAGGCTTCCCCCACTTAAAATCAAGATCAGATATCAGTAATGTTCTCCGTGTCCCATGCCTTTTCCCTGGGGACCTGCCAAAGCCCAAGAACTTTTCTGGTTCCCCAAAAGGAAAAAGTCCCCTTTGAGGCCGGTGTGTATGCCTCTTGCCTATTCTGGAGGTCTCTGATCCCAAGCGGGGGCTAAGATCGTGGGCGGTTTTAGTCTTCTTTGGATGCCTTTAAGTATTTCCCCAACCTTCCACAGGAACGACCGTCATTTAATAATAACGGGGAAAAGTTGTTATTTGGCCCTGAGATGATTTTTCTCTGCATGAGTTCTAGAAGTGAAGAGGACAGAGGGGGAGAAGGTGTGAGCCCGGGGATCGTGGTGCCCCCTGCCTGAGGTCACCCACAGCAGCCCAGAGGGGCTGAGAACCTGTGCCTGTACCCTCCCCTCAGGGTCGCCCGATTTAGGGCATCGCGAGCCGCGATGCGAGAAGCCGGGAGACAGGGGCCCTTGACTTACCGGGTCTGAGGCGCGAAGCGAGCGGGGTGCCCAGCGGCGTCTGCGCAGGCCGAGCGCAAAGCACCGAAGACCGCGCGGCAGGCAGCGCGCTCTCCCTGGGAGCGCGCGGCGGGGCGGGCGGGGCCTTCGGAGCCACAGGGCGCCCCGCCCCATCTCCGCGCGTCCTGGCCAAAACCACGGCCCCCGGGCCACTTCGGTCCAGCCCCGGGGTCAACCCGATCCTCCGCCCCCTTTGCTTAGTCCCAGCAAATACTCTGCGCGCCCAGAGTTTGTATTAGAACTGCCAGCCAGCAGGACTGCCAGACAGCTATACCTTCCTCGGGGTGGGGAGTAGGGGGTGGAGTTGGCAAACAAGAAGCCGCAGTGGCCAAGAGAAGTCAGTCCCAGAGAACCCCCCCACTCTCAGCCAGACACTCACTAAACTCCTTTGCAAACAGCTCCAAACAGTCACTTCAAGGACGCTTTTCAAAACTCCAGCTGACCCTTGTTAACTGTGCCCAGTCAGTTCAGTCACTCCATCGTGTCCCGATGGACTGCAACACACTAAGCCTCGGTGTCCATCATAAACTCCCCGGAGCCTACTCAAACTCATGTCCATCGAGTCGGTGATGCCATCCAACCATCTCATCCTCTGTCGTCCCCTTCTCCTTCTGCCTTCAATCTTTCCCAGCATCAGGGTCTTTTCTAAGGAGTCAGCTCTTCGCATCAGGTGGTCAAAGGATTGGAGTTTCACCTTCAGCGTCAGTCCTTCCAGTGAATATTCAGGACTGATTTCCTTTAGGATGGACTGGTTGGATCTCCTTGTCTCGAGAGTCTTCTCCAACACCACAGTTCAAGAGCATCAGTTGAAACCCACTAGTGGCCATGTACCTATTCGGCAAGCTTTTATTGAGAACCTACTGACCAGGTGTCCTGTCCTGAGTTCAGGGTGCAGCTGTGGACCAGACAGACAGGAGAGGGCAGTGTAGGAGGGTGCACAGGTGTGACTGGAGCCACCCTTGCCTTGTCAGTCCAGACCCAGCCCACCCCTGTTCCTGGGGTGGTGGGGAACAGACTTTGGGGCCATCAGGGGCAAAAACTAAGCCATGGCCCCAGGAACCTCCAGGCAAATCTCCCAGCAGCTGCCCACTAGCCTAGAGGTGGTGGGGGAGACCAGCTTGAGAGGGGCAGTTCCTAAATGACAGTCCCTTGAAAGCACTAGGGAACAAGGTCCGGGCTTGCAGTCGGCAGGCAGGAAGCAGAGAAATTAGATTCTTACCTAGAGATACAAGACGTTTTCTCCTGTGCCTAAAGCCTTCAAGGATGCCAGTCACTTCTTGCGTCTCCACCTTGGAATTCTCTTGGGGAGGACCCCACTGAAGGCTCTGGTAAGCGGTCCAAAGGGTGTGGCACCTTGGGACGCAGCCCAGTGGGTACAAGTGCAGCTGGCACTACCCTGCACCGTGGTTGCTAGTCTAAACCCATACAGCCACTCTGGAAGGTCCTCAAGGGCCCATGGCCTTGATATGCACTTATACTGTGTGAAATCTATTCCATGGTGGAAATCTGAATTGTAGAATAGCTTTATGCTGAGAAAAGTTCTTTGCAGTTTTAAGTAACTAGAATCTAAGTGTCTCAAAATAGAAAAGTGGTTGCATTATGGTAGGTATTTTAGAATGTTATCCTATACACTGGAATACTATATATGTGGTCACTAGCGTAACACTTACAAATAGCTGGTAACAACGTGGGGGACAATGTTTACAAATAGTTTGTACTGTTAAGTGAAAAATGCAAACCCTAAATGGTACATTGAGCCCATCTTTGCATGAAATGTTCCTTTGGTATCTCCAGTTTTCTTAAAGAAATCTCTAGTCTTTCCCATTCTATTGTTTTCCTTTATTTCTTTGCATTGTTCGTTTAAGAAGGTTTTCTTATTTCTCCTTGATACTTCAGTTGGATATATCTCTCCCTTTTTTCTTTGCCTTTCCCTTCTCTTCTTAGCTGCTTGTAAGGTCTCATCAAAAATCTATTTTGCCTTCTTGCATTTCTTTTTCTTTGAATGCTTTTGGTCACCACCTCCTGTACAATGTTACAAACCTCCGTCCATAGTTCTTCAGGCACTCTGTCTACCAGATATAGTCACTTGAATCTATTCATCACCTCCATGGTATAACCATAAGGGATTTGATTTAGGTCATACCTGAATGGTCTAGTGGTTTTCCCTACTTTCTTTGCATTATTTCAAAAGACTGTAAGAAAGCATACCGCAATCTTAATATTATCTGCTACTGATGGCTTCCATTGGATTCATTCTCATATTTATACCATTCTGTGTTTTCCTTTCCTTTTTACGCAGCAACTATATTTTTTAATATTTAGGAAAAATACATAAACTGTATCTGAAAATTCCCTAGATTCTACTCCCTCAAGGTCATGCTGTATGTATGTAGTTTTTTTTTTTTTCTTACCTTTTCACAAAGAACTCCACACCAAGAAGGAAAAAAATGGATCATTGAAGCAAAACTCCTTGTCTTCTTGAACTTACATGCTCCCCTTTTCAGTAATAACCTGTGGACCAGGTAAGCATGCATGGATGGAGCACCCCAGAACATCTGCAGAGAACCCCTCCCTGTCATGGGTTGGAGCAATGTCGCAACCTTTGACAGTATTATCAGCAAAAAAGTAATTCCTCTCATGTGAGATGGAATCAGAGAGAGAAATAAGAACATCCCCACTGATTAGGACCCTGTGCTTGCTTCCACTGCAGGGGGCCCAGGTTCAATCCCTGGTGGAGGATCTAAGTTCCTGCATGCCGAGAGGCATGGGAAAAAAAATATTGCCATTCACAGAATACCTTTTTGAAGACACTTCCAACCTTACAAATATAGAGTCTGCACAGTAGCTGGGAGAAGGCAATGGCACCCCACTCCAGTACTCTTGCCTGGAAAATCCTATGGACAGAGGAGCCTGGTAGGCTGCGGTCCATGGGGTCGCTGAGAGTCGGACACAACTGAGCGACTTCACTTTCACTTTTCACTTTCATGCACTGGAGAAGGAAATGGCAACCCACTCCAGTGTTCTTGCCTGGAGAATCCCAGGAACGGGGGAGCCTGGTGGGCTGCTGTCGCTGGGGTCGCACAGAGTCGGACACGACTGAAGCAACTCAGCAGCAGCAGCAGCAGCAGCACAGTAGCTGGGTGGTGGGCGAGTTCTCTCTGCTGCACAGTAGGCTTGGCTGTGTGTGAAGGCAAGCGCAGAGTTCTAATGGACGCTGGCATCCTTGTTTCTCACTCTGGTCCTCTCCATCCCCCTGTGATGAGTCATTTTATTGCTGGTGATACTGTTGCTGTCACTTCCTGTTTGTAATCATAAAACATGATTAGGAATGAGAAAGAATGTCTTTTGTTGCCTCTGGTGAACTTGAAGTGGCTTCTTTTCTTCTTTTACTCTTTCATTTTTGCCTCTTCCCATTTAGCAGGTATGACTGGCCTTAAACAATCTTAACAACAGAGCCACAGAGTCCTTGAGTCATTTCCTTATTTTTTTTCCCCCTTTGGCTTTCCCACATTTTCCCTTGGTCTCAGGAAGAAGGTCTGCAGACTTGAGCCTTGCCCCTTTCAGTGGATTTATTCCTCTTCTTCCTGCATTCCACCTCAATGCATCCGAGGCCAGAGCTCCGGCCGCTTCCCATTCTTTCTGAGAGATCACAAATCTCAGCTCACAGCTTGGAGAGCACGATCACGTTCCCAACCCTTTCCACGCTGCTGCCCTCACCAGAAAGGACCGTCTTCGTTGGAACTCACCCTGGATGCACATTTGGAGCCTGGTGTCATGCAGACAGCTCTGTTCCCCCTGGCTGCAGTCCCTTGGGCGTCCAGATGCCCCAGCATTAACCTGGGGACATTCCCTCCCCTGAGGTCTCCTTCCTTCTTGCTTTTTGACCCTTTCCCCAGGGCTGCTACTATCCCCAGGTGCAGCTCTCACCTCTCAATAAGAATGCCTGGAAAGCCCGCAACTTTTCTTGAGCAGCCGCAGGGCATAACCTAGGTGCTGCATTGTGCTGAAATTGTAATACTTCCTCCCCTCAAGAAGGACAAGGGGGAGGAGGAGGACACTGAAGTCCCAGTCCTGCCTCTGGTGACAGGTGGGAAGATGCAGAGCGGTAGAAGAGAGCCTGGTGATGCCATCTGGGACCTGACACTGCTCCCCCGCCCCCAGTGCTACTCCACCCATGTCAGCATCCCTCACACATGAATGAACCTGTTCGTGTCTCCTCTGCTGGCCACTAGGTGCTCACGTCTTATCTCTCCCTTTTCCTTTAGCCAGCATCTCCCATCTGATTCATCTGGTCACAGGAGGCCAGCTTTGGTTTCCCCCTGGGGTTCCTCTTTGGGAGTCCTTCCCATAAGACGCATCTTTCCCAATGGCAGCATTTTCCTAACACCCTCTCAAGGGCCGCTCCTGGTCCAAAAGGAAACCATCCCCAGCCTGCTTGGGGCCTTTGGGCTGTTGCAGCTCCCCGACCTCAGTTCCCACCTCTCTGCTCCTCTGAGCTCCTGGAGCAGCAGACCAGCCCCTCTGTGCACAGCCTGTCTTTTCCCCTGGCCCACACTCTTCCTCAGGTTCGGCCCACTGCTTCCAGCTCCCTAGACCACAGGTCAATGATCACCCTCCACCTGGGCTTCAGGACTTGGTCAAATCCCAGAGCTTCTGCAAAGGTCTTAGAGGAGGGAACGCAGGCCAGTTCAAGCCTCCAGGCAGAGGGTCTGTTTGTTTGCTTTAATTCTGAATTGGTTTTCCAGATTTAAAAAAATTGAGAGCTCTTATGCTAGATATCTAGACGTTTGGCTTCTCTCATCAAACCCAATGGATCTAGAAACTTCATGTCCGTATTTATCAGAACCGCAAGTGACAGGAGTTAATGGCTGAGCCCCTTTCCAGAAAAATGCAAAGTCTGTGTTCTCCCTGAGGCTTCCTTGGTGGCTCAGAGAGTAAAGAATCTGCCTGCAATGCAGGAGATCTGGGTTCAATCCCTTGGTCAGGAAGATCCCCTGGAGAAAAGAATGGCTACCCACTCTAGTATTTTTGCCTGGAGAATTCCATGGACAGAGGGGCCTGGAGGGCTACAGTCCATGGGTCTCAAGGAGTCAGACATGAACTGACTAACACTTTCACTAACAAGGACACTTAGCAGGCCTGCCTGCTTCCAGGACATTATGGAATGTCCTGCCTGGTTTTGTGGGTATTCAGTTTGTCTCTTTTGTTCTAGGTCTCTTCCAGAACAAAGTTGCTGCAAAAGACTTTTCTCTGGCTGTTCCTTGGAAAAGACCCTGATGCTGGGAAAGACTGAAGGTGGGAGGAGAAGGGGATGATAGAGGATGAGCTGGTTGGATGGCCTCATCGATGCGATGGACATGAGTTTGACTAAACTCCAGGAGTTGGTGATGGACAGGGAGAC
The DNA here is from genome assembly GCA_006410615.1 of Neotragus moschatus. Taxonomy (NCBI): domain Eukaryota; kingdom Metazoa; phylum Chordata; class Mammalia; order Artiodactyla; family Bovidae; genus Neotragus; species Neotragus moschatus. Next base: position 295,459 of record SJYA01000062.1, on the reverse strand, counting down.
CTGGCGTGCTGCAGTCAGGAGGGCTGCAGAGTTAACACAGCTGAGTGACTGAACTGAACTGAACTGATGTATATGTTCTGTTCATCCTTTCAGAGCAATGGTTCTTGAATTTTCAGGATTTTTTTGGGAATCTGAGAAAAGCTATGACTCTCCCCAGCTCTCACCCCAAAGGCACACATGGGCAACATTTTACCTGCACTCCTGATATGCTGGGTGATTCATGGCTGTTACATTAGGATTTAGAGCAGGGACTGCCTCTCCCATAAAACAAATTCAATTCCATAGCATTAATTCTATGGGGCGCTACTGTGACTGGTTCCACTGAACGTTGCCTGATGGGTGGATGGCAAGATCGTCCATTAAAATACTCACTAAGCTGCAGCTGTCCAGGTCTTGGGGGCACCTGCACTAATTTTTGTCACCCCTGAGTCATCCAAACAAAACGACTCGTCTGGCTACAGACCCACGAATCCAGGCATCACAGCTGCCCTTGCATTTGACAAATAACAACCCTCACTTTGTTATGACAAGAACACAAGTCCAATTAAGAAAGCTTTTCCAAAAGAAATAACAGTGCTGGTTTACCCTCCACCCCCACCCCGCCTTTCTCCACCCCTTTATGCCCTGGAATAATGCTGGGCCGATAGGAACATGGATAAATTAATTACAGCCTGGAATGTTATTTATGGCTAAGAAAGAGCACTAAATCTACACATGAAGTGTTTGACATTTGAATACAAACATTTCCCTTGTGTTTATTTTTTTTAAGACTCCGTCCATCCAGTTTACACTGACACGTGTCTAATCCTTTTAAATGCTGTGGATTTAAAATCACAAAGGTAGCAATGTGCCGGCTGCTTTACTCAGTCAAAGAACAGGGAGATGCAAGAGACAGATTAGCATCTCTTCAGTTCTTTGCCTGTCAGAGATTATTTTGGTGTACCTCCAATTCCTGATAACACAGAAGCACTCTTGTGGCCAAAGTGCCTGAAATGGAAGGGCACTGGCAAGCCTGAATTTAAAATCAGCGTAGGCGGCCTTTCTGGGAATGTGTGTGAAGGTCACTGTTTTAGAAGTGATCTGTCCTTTCTAACACAGCCATTGTCATGGTTTCTGTGTTATTTCAACTGGGGCCTCCGCCTGGAAGTCTAGATTCAGGTGGGTTTCTGTGGGTCCTCCATGGGAATTGAAGGAATAAGTGAAGAAATCACAGGTGGTATCTGGCATGACTCAAAGGGGAATGAAAGGGAAAATATTCAAAGGAAACTTTTAAAAAGGCAAATTCCAAAATATCTTTTAGTGCAAGCTTTGTAAACAGTGAAAAGATCTGGATAGCAATCTTTCGTTTATTAACTTTTAAACTTTTTGTGCATTTTATTTTAAATACTTTTTATTGAAGTAAAGTCAGTTTATATTATGCTAGTTTCAAGCGTACAGCACAGTGACTGAGTAGTATTTATATATTATTTTTCAGATTCTTTTCTCTTTATAGGTTATTATAAAATATTGAATATGGCTCCCTGTGGTGTACAGGAGGTCCTTGTTGGTTGATAACAATCTTGATCTTGAAACTGAATCATTATTCTAAGTTATGTCCTAGTCTGAACTCAGACTCCTTTCCTTACAATTTTTATCAATAACCAAATCTTCTCCTTGGATGACTAGTCAGTTCAATTCAATATTTACTGAGTTCCTCTACGGGTAGGTTGACGGGCATTCAGTCAACAGTATGTTCAGATCCACTCACCTTGCAGATTAGAGTGAAAATATCCTTTCTCTTGCTAACCTTCCTCACATCCCCTCCCCCAAACAAACAGGAAGACTTCCCAGTAGGAAGTCTTCTCTCCTTGCTGAGGATGGCTTTGACGGTTCCAACAGCAACAGGGCATCACCTCTGACCATGGTCCTCCACCCTCTTAGTGATCTCGGGACTGGTTTTTTCTCCCTTCATTTCTGAAGCCCCTACCAAAGGCCAGCCTGTATCAGCTTTTACCAGGAATCTCACAAGAGTTTCTGGGCTGATCTCCTGATCGGATCTGACCCCTCTTCTTTTGTCCTTGAAAGGTTCGCTTTGCCACTTGTCATTGTCTGCCTCACTCATCAGTAATCAATGACCTTACCAGCTCTCTTCCAGCAACAAGCTCCAGAAGGACGGGCTCTCCTGACGGACTTGCCTTTCTGTTCTTCACTGCAACCAGCAAGGAGCTTGGCGTGTGGAAGAGGAATGCCTAGATAATTCTTGAATGGATAACTGGTTGCTCGTCTATTCGTGGACTCAATATTCATCTATTCACGGACTCAATGGAAATGAATTTGAGCAAATTCTGGGAGATGGTGAAGGACAGGGAAGCCTGGCATGCTGCTGTCCATGGGGCCACAAAGAGTCAGACACCACTTAGTGACTGACTGTCAACAACTATTCATGATTTGGGGGACGTCTCTTTCTGGGCCAGTCACAGGCCAGACCGTATCACTTGATAGTATTTGAGCATGACAGAGCTTCAGTGAACATGTGCTGAACTGAATGGAATAGAAGAGAATTTTGGAGCACGGAAATGCGGACAAGACAGATAAATGGGTGGAGTAAGTGGAAATGACAGTATCTAAATTAAAATCCAGCGCTGTGACAGCAGTTGGGACGTTTTCCCCTCTGATACTATTCTTGAAATCACAAAACGCTCAAGGTCTCAAAGCTTTGAGAAATCGGTCAGGGGAGCTGTCTTTAATGAATGCCTTGATTGTTCAGTGTTCTCTTTCTCTTGGTAGCAAGAGTGATAGGAAGTATTGACAAAACGTGTGCACAGGCTCACAGGTAACCGTCCATTCGCTCAGCCTGAAGGGAAGCGCTTGAACTCTGGTTCTCGCTTTGCTCACTTGTCATCCAAGGTGATAAGAATACCTGCTCTATTTGACTCACTGCGTTGGTGTCATGAAATAAAATAGCTTCTTTAAATTCCTATGCCACAAGACAGTAAATTGAAAGTAAGAGAGATAGAGAAGAATGTTTTGAACAAGACGGCTCAATGAGCTCTTGCTTTGATCCCTCCTTTTGCTCTGAACACAGAGCCATGACAGATAAGGTATAAAAATAGAAAGCTAAAAAGAGATGTCTGGCTCAAAAGAGGCAGACGAAAACTGCCAGAAGCCTCTGACTCACTGGGCTGTTTGTCTAAAATCAGTGAGACAAACTGATGGGGCGAACCCTGTGGGACAAGCCCAAGACAAAAACACCCAAGATGGCAGACAGGAACCAGGTACATGGCTTCAGTCAGGAACTGTGGGGAGCCCTGAAAGAAAGAAATCATGGTTTACCCTGCCTGGAGCCCAAAATTTTAGAAGAATGACAGTCTAGGGTGATGAGGCTGAAGACTCGACCCCTAGCTAAAAACTAAGCACTGTCATATACTGGTCTCATGATGGAGCAAATGTCCACAGTCTCTTGGGTCAGAAACCCCAAACTGCCTTGATAAAATCCCAGATGAAGTCCCAGAGTCCAGGGAAAAGTTCTCACAGAATGACCATCAGGGAAAGCCTCACTGGATGGGGGGGAGGCAAGTGGGCAGAAAAATGAAAAGAATAAAAACAAACCTAAAAGTCAAAACGCTGAAACATGTAAAGAAGTCTCAAATGGAGAACAGTCAAAAATCCTCAATTCAACTCATTTTATGAACCTCAAATATTCTAATGCCAAACCGCATGGAAAAGGGGACCAAAGGAAAAATGAAAATCACAACCAATAAATATTACTTCTGAAAACAGGTGTAGAAATGCTAGATGAAATATTAACAAACGGAGTCCAGCAATTCTAAAAGAAGCACTGTATCATAATAGAGGCAGGTTTATTCCAGGAGTGCCAGGTTGGTCTAACACAGTATAATATGAGAAAATCAGCAAGTATAATTAACATATTAGTGTTTATTAACATGATGTGGTGGTTAATTTTTTGTCTCTTAAATGCATATTGCCAAGTAAAAGGAGTCTGTATAAAAAGAGTGCATAGCATATGCTTCCAGTTATATGACATTCTGAAAAGATCAATGGGTACCAGGGTTCAGGAGGAAGAGGGGAAGGGTGAATACCATGGGGGGGAGCGGTTTAGGGCAATAAAATTGTTGTAATGTAAGTCTTTAGGGCAATAAAATGACTGTAATGGTGGATACAAATAGTATGCATTTGTCAAAAGCTATAGAACATAGAGTGAGATTTGATGACTGCACGTTTTAAAAAAATCATTTTAGAAGTTGGGGGAAATCTAAAAGGAATGCAGACTGTGACAAGAGAAATTAACTGTATTCAAAACATACAGGACAACTTCACTGAAAGGGATGGATGGGTAGGTGAGGTGGGCAGAGATGTAACCCTGTCTTTGGAAATGGGTGAGATCTCTAAGACTACAGGGAAAAGGAACTCTGTACCCTGGCTGATAAAGTTGTTTCCTTTGGAGTGTTGGTTAACAATTCTGATACTATTATATATCTACCCTGGATGGGAACAATCACACCAGTGGATGGCAGGTGTCTCACTACTGGAGTGGGAGTTTATAACAAGGGTAGTAGGATCTGCGTAGTAATGGATTTGAGACATTAATATGAACTCATTTGTGGCTTAAAATAGATACAGACGGTTTACATATACACATGTTTATAGCTAAGTATATCTACACTGCTTAGTACAAACGTGTATTTTTTGCTCTGTCATCTGGGAAGTCTTATAAAAAATGACATCCCAGTATCAACAAGCTTGGTCTAGTACCCAGATTTTTGTTTGTAACACCATTTTCTATTAAGACGAATGAATCAAGGCTCCTTGGGAAAATGGATGATTCTAAGACTGGGGCAGGAAATATACAAGATGAGCCTGGATAACCTCGTAGTCCCTGAAAGTAAGGAAGAGCTCAGAACAAAGCATTTATGGGTATGTCAAAGGACAAAGGACCACCGGAGACAATCGAAAGAGTTCCCAGGGGTCAAAGCTGGAACTTCTGGGCAACAAAATAAAACAGTATTGGATTGTAACCCAGAATAGATAGAGTAAATGTCCACAAGTCCATACTGATGTGGATAAGTGATTGAATAAGTTAATAAATGAGGAAGGAGACCACTCTTCCATACAGAAGAATTCCAGTTAATTCATGTAGATATTCTGTCTCCAAGGAGAGGGAATGAACTCCTCACTCTGTAGGTGAGGGCTGTGCAGAATGGCCTTCTTCCAAACTGTGCAACACACAGGGAGAGAAAAGGAGTCACTTTACAAGGGAGAAACCTGCCAAACACTACTTCAGGCAGGTGACTAAAGCCACCGCCACCAATCATCAACCACATTGGCAGTGCGTGTGGTGGGTATGGTCTCAGGAAAATAGCACTTCACCTCCTAGTCTGCCTCCCAACAACTAGACCCCAGTCTCATCAGGAGAAAAACACAAGACAAATCCCACTAGTGAGGCACTCCACAAAATACCTGAGCAGTTCTCACAGAAACACTCAAGAGCATCAAAAAAGGAAATGTCTGAGAAACTGCCACAGCCCCCAGGAGCCTACAGAGGCCTGACAACTGAATGTCACGCAGGACCCGGGGAAAGAAAAAAAAAAAAAA
>SJYA01000062.1:172223-289767 GCA_006410615.1 Neotragus moschatus | reverse complement strand
TGTCCAACTCTTAGCGACCCCATGGACTGCAGCCCACCAGGCTCCTCCGTCTGAGGGATTTTCCAGGCAAGAGTACTGGAGTGGGGTGCCATTGCTTACAAAGTTGAGCCAAAGAAGTCAGACACAAGGCTATAGACTCTGATTCCTTCCATATAAAGTTTTTTTCAAAAAATATTTTATTTGGCTGCACTGGGTCTTAGTTGCATCACTTGGGATCTTTTAGTCGCAAGGATCTTGTTCCATAACCAGGGATCAAACCCAGGTCCTTTATACTGGGAGCGAGGAGTCATAGCCACTGGACCACCAGGGAAGTCCCCAGATAGAGTTTTTTAACTAGCAATTATGGCATGAGAATTTTAAAAAATGTTTCCATTGGGGAAGTTCAGCAGATGATGACTACGTGATGTCATGTGTGGGCTTCTGGGGTGCAATTAACATTTTATTTCTTCATCCAGTTTGTGGTTATGTGAATATGTTCCCTTTATGTAAATTGATTGAGCTGGTGTTCATTATTTATCTACTTTTCTGTATGGTTCAGTAAACCTCAATGATGGAAAGAAAACAGGGATGCATAAAGAATGACTCGGAATATATTTCCACATGGGTAAACATAAGAAACAATTTGAATTTGGAAACTAATCTGCCAAATAATACCTAAAATATACCAATTTTTAGAAATATACCAACAATAAAACAAATTATATCTTATTTACAGACATAAAATGTAATCTGAGCATACAAACACACATGAAATTATAAGTAGCAAATTCATGATAGCAGTTGCCTCTACAGAGAGAGGTAAGGAAATAGAATCAAGTTGGGGTGTAGAGGATTTTTATAATATTTTATAAATATGAAACATCTGGAATACATGTTGCAAGATGTAAAGTTGTCATATAGTTGGGTTCAGCTACGTGGTTAATCATAACTTTATTCTTTTTCCTAGTAACACACACATATGTGCATATGTATACAGAGAGAGAAATTTCTATAAGAACAGGCAACCCATACCATATAGAACAATAACAACCTAGGAGAATTAATAAGTGTCTTATGATCAATCCTTGGTCTCGGTGTTTCTAAGGAGGAATGGATGCATGGATCCTTTGCAATATGGAAATTTCTGGCTTCTTTTTTATCGAGAGTTCCAACTCAAAGATTAGTTACCTTGACATTTCATCAGCCCCTTGTTAATATCACATCTTTCATGAAATGTAATCACAAATTTTCCTGGAAGATAAATTACATCTGCTGGCAAGGCTCTTTAGAATCCCTGGGGACAGTCCGATATTGGAGGTCAGTGAGAGACCAACCAATTACTTGTTTCTGCACTCAGCACCATGGGCCATGTGAGATACAGTGAGGTCTGAACTAGGCTGGCAGCAGAGGAGATGGAGAAGTGTGGGGACACCGAATAAATGGAAACATTCTGAGGCTCAGCTGCCAGAAGTCACTGAATGGTTCTAAATAAAGTGGTGGAGCCCAAGAGTCCAAGAAGTGTGAAAAGGAACTTAAGATAGTTGGGGTAGCAGCAAAGGCTGAGTGGCCGTGAGTCATTAACTGAGATGAGGAAGATGGGAGAATTTGGTTTTGAGCATGAGAGTTAGGGATGCCTTTCAAAGTCCAAGTCTAGAAGCGGGCACTTGTGTATTGAGTGTGGATCTCAGAGATATACACTCTGGAATGTCATTAATATCCCAACAATACTTCATGTCTGGGGACTTGCTGAGATCCCCCCTAGAGAAAGGGTAGCTAGAGAAGAGAGGTCTGCAGTTCAAGTCTGGAGACATTCCAAGGATTAGAGTTTCATAGTGCGTTAGTCACTCGGTGGTATCTGACTCGTTGGGACCACCATGGACTATAGCCCACCAGGCTCCTTTGTCCGTGGAATTCTTCAGACAAGAATTCTAGAATCGGTTGTTGTTTCCTACTCCAAGGTTGTTGTTTCCTACTCCAACGGCTCTTCCCAACCCAGGGGTTGAACCTGAGTATCCTGAATTGTAGGCAGATTCTTAACCATCTGAGCTACTCAGAGGAGTGTGGAAATGAATGAGGACCAACCAGATGAGAAAAGCAAAGGTTATTTACTCAGAGCTTTCTGCAGCAAGAGAGTTGGCCACCATCACTTGCACTTTGGCAGAGATTCAAAGGCAGGCCAAAGACTGCAAAAACCTCAGCATGGTAAAAATGAAGGCTTCAGTGTGCCCTAATATGAGGTTGTGGGCTTCAGAAAGCTATGGGGCATGTGTGGGAGGATAATTATTATTTTTAAAATATTTTATTCATTTTTTTGACTGTGCTGAGTCTTAGTTGGGGTACATGTGATCTTTTAGTTATAGCATGTGAGATCTAGTTCCCTGACCAGGGATTGAACCTGGGACCCCTGCATTGGGAGCACAGAGCCTTAGCCACTGGACCACCAAGGAAGTACCTGGTTATCATTGTTTAGTCACTAAGTTGTGTCTGACTCTTTTGTGGCCCCGTGGAATGTAGCCTGCCAGGCTCTGTCCATGGGATTCTCCAGGCAAGAATACTGGAGCAGATTGCCATTTCCTTCTCCTGGGGATCTTCCCAGCCCAGGATCTATCAAACTCAAGTCTCCTACATTGGCAAGTGGATTGTTTACCTCTGAGCCACTAAGGATTCAATGGATAGGAGTTTGAGTGGACTCCAGGAGTGGGTGAGGGACAGGGAGGCCTGGCATGCTGCAGTCCATGGGGTCACAAAGAGTCGGACGCAACTGAGCGACTGAACTAAACTGAGCCACTGAGAAAGCCAGAAGTACCTGGGCGGGGGATGGTGGTAACTATAGCAGGGCCTCCTATGTGAATGCTTAGGGTGTATACTTGGCTTTCCCTGGTTGACCTTAAGTTGGAAGTGGGGACAAAAATTGGAAAGCTGTCAGTTATTAAGTCCTGGCTATTTGGGGCCCATTGATGCTGAAGTTATCAAGGAGCTTACTGTATCATTAGTGGAGATGGCAGTCTGACTGCCTACACATCTGACTGACAGTGGGCTGGCTTCCTGGGCTGGTTACTGTAGACAAGAGGTTGGCTTTCTGGACAAGTTGCTCAGGCTATGAATCAGGGTTCTCTTTTTATATGTGATCTGACTATTGTTCATTGTATATTCAGTCTCTCTGGAGAGGAAAGCAAGAGAGGAGACTGAGAGGGAACCACAAGAGGTAGGAGGAAGAGCGAGAAAGAGTACCATCCTGGGAGTCATGAAAATAAAACATCTCAAGACGGAGTAGGTGGTTAACTGGCAAGCGTTGTTAAAATGTCCGATAAGACAAAGATGCAAGAGTAAATCAAGATTTTCTGGGTAAAAAAGAAATGCAACCATTATTCTTGCTGAATTCTCACACATGAGAAACATTTTTTTGTGGCAGTGGTTGGAAACAGGAAGTAGGAGGATGAATTAGGAAGAGAAGATACTGTCCCTCCCTGCAGGGGGCCATCTTCCATCCTAGTGGATGTAAGGATGGAAGGAGGAGTGAGCAGCAAACACTGCCCTCTACTGGCCAGAAAAAAACTGGTGTTGGAGAAGACTTAAGAGTCCCTTGGACTGCAAGGAGATCCAACCAGTCCATCCTAAAGGAAATCAGTCCTGAGTGTTTATTGGAAGGACTGGTGATGAAGCTGAAACTTCAATCCTTTGGCCACCTGATGCAGAGAACTGACTCGTTGGAAAAGACTCTGATGCTGGGAAAGATTGAAGGCAGGAGGAGAAGGGGACGACAGAGGATGAGATGGTTGAATGGCATCACTGACTCAATGGACATGAGTTTGGGTAAGCTCCGGGAGTTGGTGATGGACAGGGAGGTCTGACGTGCTGCCGTCCATGGGGTCAAAAAGAGTTGGACACGACAGAGTGACTGAACTGAACTGAACTAGCCAGAAATTGTGATTGATTAGATTGCACTTAAGATTTCCATGAACCTCAACAGGCACCCAGAACTTAAACACCACACTAAATGACAACTCACTCCAGGATTCTTGCCCGGAGAATTCCACGGACAGAAGAGCCTGGTGGACTACAGTCTCAGGGGTCACAAAGAGTCGGCCACGACCGAGGGACTGAGCACAAAGCCTCTATTATTCCATTTTAGAAAATTTCACTAACAAGTAGGTTGGGAAACTGGTCCTTTTCCTTCACAGACTGTTGGAAACAAGGTGAAGAAAACTGAAGACAGCAATCCTGGATTTGATTCCAAGCATCCCATCCCAGGAACTTCAAATCTGCCATAATAATGTTAACCACGAGCAGAAATTGTTTAATGATGCTCTTTACTGTCATAAATCTGGTTTTCCTTTAGCTATGTGATGTAACCATGTTACAAAAATGGGTACAGATAAAATTATTCAGAATCTCTCACCCCTACGTTGTGCTGTTAGAATCACTTTGCACTTGAATTTGATGGATTACCTAAGCAGATATTTCTGCCCTTTCATGAGGGGACATTTGCCTCACCTCTTGATGTGCACGCTAACTCCTATTCTGGAAACTGACTTAGAGGCTGCAGAAATCTGAGGAGAAAGACAGGGAAAGGACAACCTTGAGCAAGGTCAAAGCCCTCTTCAATCCTTCTCTGACTCTTCCTCCTGGTCCTGCTGCTCCAACCCCAGCCCAGGCTCAGACGACCCTCACCAGGATCACCCACCAGTCTCCTACCTGGTCCCCACCTGTTCCTCTGCTGGGTACCCTCCCCAGGATGCCCAGAGAGACAGATACTGCCGAGCGTCTTTTCAAGTCTCCAATCTACTATCCTTCTCCCTTCTCAAAAGCTCCAGTATGCACTCCCTGCTGCTACTGCTAAGTTGCTTCAGTCGTGTCCGACTCTATGCGACCCCATAGATGGCAGCCCACCAGGCTCCCCCGTCCCTGGGATTCTCCAGGCAAGAACACTGGAGTGGGTTGCCATTTCCTCCTCCAATGCATGAAAGTGAAAAGTGAAAGTGAAGTCGCTCAGTCGTGTCCGACTCTTTGCAACTCCATGGACTGCAGCCTACCAGGCTCGTCTGTCCATGGGATTTTCCAGGCAAGAGTACTGGAGTGGGGTGCCACTGCCTTCTCCAATGCACTCCCTACTAATACACAGACATCCTTCCACGTTCCTCCTCTGTCGGTGGTTTTCAACTGACACTTTGACTATACTTTAGAATCCTCTTGAGCTTTAAAAAAACACCCAGTAATTGGTTTAATCAGCCTAGGCAGGGTCCCAGGTATCTGGATTTTGGTTCATTTCCCCAGGACCTGGTGACACTTTGTGGAACTATTTGCAGATGCCAGTGGCTCAAAACTAAGAAAGACTTTCATGTTTCCCAGGTCACTCCATGTGGTCTAGGGTATGTTTCAGATGAAGAGAAGAGGGTGGGGATGAGGAAAGGAAAATGTGGGAAGGTGGACCGGTGAGGTGGCTTGTGAGACAAGAGGTCCTAGGATTGGCCAGTGGCCTGAGAATGAAGGCAGCCAGCCAACAGGAAAAGGAGGGCCAGCCCACTGGTGCCCCATGGTCTAAGGGGCACTTCCAGCTGGGGGACCATCCTCCCAGGCAGCTGTGCCCTCTCAGTGGATCCTCTCTGCTCCTGACATCCCTGGACAACGTAATCGTGACTACAAATGAAAGGAAAAGATTTTCCCTGATGCCAGAAGGGCAAGAGAACTCTCTCCCTCCTTCCCTTTCTTAAGGTATTTCCTTTAGAATCCTTTCTCTGGGGACTTCCCAAGTGGTCCAGTGGCTAAGACTCTGGGCTCCCAATGCAAGAGGCCCAGGTTTGGTCCCTGGTCAGGGAACAAAATTGTACATGCTGCAGCTAAGACCCAGTGCAGACAAATAAAATACATAGATATAGAATAAAATTTAAAAATACAATACAAATTTTATTTTATAAAATTAAATTTTAAAATAAAATACACAGATTTAAAAAAATAATAATGTTTTATCTGTCTCTTTGAGATGTATGTAGTCTTTTCAAAAAAACTAAACAAGCTCTTTACCAATTCGGCATCCTGCAAGTGTCTTTCTTGGGGACCTGGAAATGTGAACAGTGTAGTAGATGGTACCCTGATTCTGGGTCTCTTTTGGAAGTGAGCCTGGGTGCCTGACTCCCAGGTTGTAACTTCCTGCTTTCATTAAGATATGAGAATTGTAAGTTTCCTTAAAATGGGCTGTCACCTGCCAAATTGCACTTTGGAGCAGATGAGGAAGGCAAGACGCTATGCGACATCGCTCCAGGGTCAGCCGACCATGGCCTAAAGCTACAGGACTCGCCTTGGTTGGTCACTGCTGAGTTTTGGAGACACGGACTGTAGACAAGGAGGAATCCGCATGTGTGAATGCCAGGTAAGGAGCTGCACCATCACGGAAAGTGGATGGCCCCGGAAGCACACAGGAGCTGACCGATGGAGGCCACCCCAAATACAGAAGGGGGATCGGGAACTCATACACATATCACAGCGGAGAGTGGGACTAGGCACATCAAGGTTATCTGATACAATAAGTTGCTGCCCAAAGAATAAGTGGTGATAAAAGGATCCCCACATCCTGAAACACAGAAGTTGCCTGCTCCAAATGGAAGATATGAGCGACTACCATCAAGGTGGACCGTGATGACTGCTGCTCATGGCTCTCCTGGGAATGGAGACAAGGTTCCTAGGACGGAAGTGGAGACAGGCATTCGTTGGTCTGGAAGGACGTGCCCAGGACTCCACTCTTGTTATTGTCCTGGAGGTAGATACTCCACCGTCTGAGAGAGAAGATGAGGTCATGAGATCTTGCAGGTTTCAGGCCCTACAAAATAGGTTTCAGGACCCAGAGGGCTGGGTGGAGGTGAATGAGAAGGGTTACAGTCTTTGGGTCCAAGAGGTGTGGTCAGTGAGAACACGGGAGTATTACAAGAGTCATTAGAGCCTGGGAGTGTAAAGGTGGGCACACAGAAGAAAGCTGTGGGTTCATAGGCCCCATGCCAGTGCCCCAGCAACAAGCCCAGATGGGAGGACCCAGCCCTGAACGATGAGCTCGTTCTCGGCAGTTGGAGTGTCCGTGATCTGTACAAGCTAATGACAGCCAGCGCCCGTTACTCTCTGGTCAAGGTCACTTCAGCTGCACTCTGAACTCCGGAGACAGTGAGCTCAGCAGTAACCCAGAACCTCTGTAAGCCTTGGGGTGCACTAGATCCCAAGGTGGGCTTCGACTTGGGGTTATCACCAATCACGGGTGTAGACCTGGAAGTCCCACACCTCAGTAAGGATGTGACTGTTGATGTCCTGGAACTGGGAACAGACAGGATTAAACACTCCACTGCTATGAGCTTGCTGTTGTGCCAACCATCTAAAACACCTTTCCTTTTTTTAATACATATGGCAGAGTCCCTCCTGTGTGCCAAGTGTCGCCATTAGCATCAAGCCGCTGCAGGAATCTTTCCTGGGTCCTCTCAGGTCGAATGGCCCAATCCTTCCTCTTGCGTTCGATCCTTGTTGATGAACCTAAGTTTGTGTGTCTGATGGACAGGGAGGCCAAACAAACCAAAATGTTGGAGTTTGAGGCAGAGAAAGGATTATTGCTAGGCTGAGCAAGGAGAACAGACAGATCATGCTTGAAAAGCCCAAAGTCCCCAACAATTTTGGAGGAAGAGATTTTTTTTTCCCTTTTCTTGGCCATGCCACGCAGCGTGTGGATCCTTGTCCTCTGATCAGAAATGGAATCCATGCCGCCTACATTGGAAACATGGAGTCTTGACCACTGGACTGCTGGGGAAGTCCTGGGGGAAGAGTTTTAATAGGCAAAATTTGGGTGGGGGCGGTAAGCTGCAAGGTATGTGACATTCCTCTGATTGGTGAGTAGTGAAGTAAAAGGGTGATGTTCAGCCTTCTGATCCCAACCAGTTTGGAGTCCTCCTCCTAGGTGGGGGCCTTGGTTCCTGTAGAAGAACTCAGAGATATATCAAGTATATCTTTCAGGAGGAACTAGGGCTGATGCTGAAAACTCAGCTTCTCTGTACATCGGTGCCAAAGTGAATCTCAAAGACAGATTTTGGGTGAAGTGGAAAAGGACAACCTTGTTACTTTGCTAGTCAAAGGGGGTCACAGTGAGCTGTTGACCTTAAAACCATGTGTCTCAACTTGGGGAAGAGAGTGAGAAGTTTTATAGTAATTGTTCAAAGAGGGTGTGATCAGCTCGTGGACATTCTTCTGGGGGTGGGCAGTGAGGTAAGTAGGCAATCTTCAGGTCCAACTGGTCTACGGTCTACACCCTTGTGGGCAGCATACCGCAAAACAGCTCAAAGACACTGTTGTGTGTCCACTGATGGGAAGCAGAACCTCGCCCCAAGGCTGCTCTTAACTGTTTATTCCTGGTCTCTCATTCCTTCCCACCTCTAATTAACAACTGCTTGAGTCTGCCCACTGGGACTCAGGGCAGGTCTCAGAGGCTTAGTGAAGGCTGTTTCCTATGATCAANTGTTGTGTGTCCACTGATGGGAAGCAGAACCTCGCCCCAAGGCTGCTCTTAACTGTTTATTCCTGGTCTCTCATTCCTTCCCACCTCTAATTAACAACTGCTTGAGTCTGCCCACTGGGACTCAGGGCAGGTCTCAGAGGCTTAGTGAAGGCTGTTTCCTATGATCAAAGAAATGAGGGCACAGAAAGGCTTGTGTCTAGGAGCGCCGCTCAGCGTCAGGGCCCTGCCCTGTTGCTTCTTGATTGCCTGTCTTTTGTTTCTACCTTGCTTCATTCCTCTAATCAGCAACTGTTTCAGTCTGGCCTTTGGGACTCAGGGAAGGTCTAGGAGGCTGAAACTTCACATTTTTCTACAGGGGACACAGAAAAGCTTTTGCACTCAGAAGGGCCCCACAGGGCTCTGCTTGGTTTCCTCCTGGCTAGACAGTAAGGATTTAGACTCGTCGCTCTAGCCCCATCATTTTGCCCTGTATCAGGCACCAAGCAGGTGTCAATAACTTCAGAGATGAATGACTGAATGAATTCAACAGGTGAAGAAACTGGCCTAAGGGTGGTTTGCCCATTTGACCAAGTCACCCAGCTTGTTAGTTTCTCATCTCTTTGCACCAACCAGGAATAAACACCAAAACTCAGACTGGCTTTTTCATTTCAGGGTGAAATTTCATTTCATTTCATTATTCCGTTTCATTTCCTGCCCTATCCTTCACACTGGTATAAACATACCATGGAGTTTTTGTTGGTGGTCACTCCTATTGTTAGATAGGAGTTTATTATTAAATATACCCTAGTGCCCCCTGGATGGAGCTCATATTATTCGAAGAGAAGGAAAGCCCATGACCCACCCCACCCCACTCCCTGCACTCAGTCCCCTAACCCCACCCGACGACTCTGTCTCTCCTTCAATCAACAAGAGCGCATTGAGGTCATGCTGCCAACTGTTTGCTCCCGAGACAGGTGAGATGCCGAGAGTCGTTCAGGGCACAGGTCCGAGGCTGGGATGGAGCCGAAGCTCCTCAGATGACCACGTGATCAGAGGCCACAATACTCCTTATTAAGCCACGGCTGTTTCCCTTCAGAGGCGCGGCTCTAGAACTTCTGAGCTTTCCATACACATCTCACCATGGCCACCATCAGGCAGGGGTGAGTTCTCGTCTTCCAAAATCTCCCTCTTTAGAAAAACCACCTGCTTTACTCTAAGGGAAGAACATCCTTAGGAAAAGCAAGGTCTTTGAGGGTCTAGCATTTCAACATATGCCACCAAACTCTTTTCTTCCTTCTGTCATTTTCGAGCAGCTCCTCTCCTTATGAACTAGTCATGCTCCAACTTCATACATGCACACATTTGATCCCATGTCGATACTAAGAGTTATCTCCTAGTGATCTCCCTCCCATAGCCCAGTTACACAGATACGGGAAGATGGAGGGAAGTTCATCTAAGCCACGGATGTCAGGAGTCCTCCCTTTGTCAGGAGAGCCTGCTGTGGCAAGCTCTGAGTCCTGGCCCTCACGCTGACTGGCAAGGGGCTTTCAGAAGAAGAGGATGTCACTCCACGTAGTCTGGACCTAGGTGAGCATTTAGGGTGAGTGGGATTCAGGAGGATACAGGGTGAGGAAGGGGGCAGGGAGAGTGAGGTGGAAGATGAGACACCCCCCCCCCCNCAAGGGGCTTTCAGAAGAAGAAGATGTCACTCCACGTAGTCTGGACCTAGGTGAGCATTTAGGGTGAGTGGGATTCAGGAGGATACAGGGTGAGGAAGGGGGCAGGGAGAGTGAGGTGGAAGATGAGACACCCCCCCCCCCCACCTCCTCTCGAGTCAAAATGAATGGCCAATTAAGTTCAGGAGAAGATGCTCAGCACCACTGGCCATCAGGGACAGGCAAACACGCCATGATGAGAGGCCACTTCGTACCCGCCAGGATGACCAGCAGGAAAGAGTTAGGTAACAATAAACAACGCGTTTTGGCAAGGACTTGCAGACACTGGAACGTTCACACGCTCCTGGTGGGTGCGTGGAATGGTTCAGCTGCTCTGGAACACAGAAAGGCAGCTCCTCAATGATTAAACGTGGAGTGAGTGACCGTATGACCCGGCCATTCTACACTTGGTATCTTTCCAAGAAAAACAAAAACTTTGTCCACGTAAAACTGAACGTTTTAGTGCACGTTTTCACTTTGTCCACATAAAACTGCTACGATGTTCACAGCAATGAAACAGCACGACCGTATGGTCCTTACCCCTCTCCCTCAGCCATGTCCTTTGCCTGCCTTTTGCCTGTGGAAAACCTTAGTCAAGGAATAAGTTTAATCAGGAAGTGAGAAACATGAAATCAAAGGAAACAGTCAAAGGAAACTAAATGATAGTGCAGTCATTAAGCGCAATCTAGGACCTTGAGTTCCTCCTCAAGGGCTGTAGATAATGTTTTGCGCCACATCCTGGGAGCTGTCTTAGAGACACCGAAACACCAGGTGGAGGAACCAACTACATGAGACCAGACGGTGCCCAGGAGAGGAGCTGCCGCGATTCCGAGAACTGATCGCATCGTAAAGAAACGGGGACAAGTGCGCCCTGGACCTGAAGATTAACTGCGCCTGAAAGGAGCTGACGCCGATGAGCCCACTGATGACCAGGTAAAGATGACTGCTAGAGACGACTGTGCTGTTTCTGTGCGCAGCCCTCTGCCCCCCTGTCTATAAGAGCTCTCGCTTCCTGCTTGTCAGGATGGGGGAGTGGGCCTTTGAGCAGATGTCCACCACTGTCCCCTGACCCCAGTTGCTGGCAGTGGAAATAAAGCAAACTTTTCTTTCCACCAACCTGGCCTGTTTATGGGCTTTTGAGTAGCGAGCAGTCGGACCCTACACATACACTCTTTCAGTAACAGCAACACTATTCCTAAGAGCAGAAAAATAGCCCAAATATCTGTTAACTATTGAACGGATGCACAGAATGCTATATTTGCACACAATGAAGCAGTCGTCAGCCGTAACAAGGAACAGAGTGCTGGTACGTGTTACAGCATGGGAGACTTTCATAAATATTACACTAAGCGAAAGAAGCCGGTCAGAGGGGACCACATATACGATTCTGTCCCTGTGAAGCTCCTGCATAGGGAAATCTGTACAAACAGAAAGTAGATCCCTGGTTGTTGGGCTGGGCTGGGGGCAGGGCAGGGGAAGGATAAGATAAGGGAGGTGATATTAAAGGGTTTGGGGTTTCTTTTTGAAGTGATGGAAACGCTCTAAAATTGACTTTGCTGATATGCCAAGAACCACCGAACCGTACACGTTAAATGGGTGAATTCTACATCTGTTTATCTCATAAAAGGGCTTTCCTGTGTCTCAGGTGGTAGGAAAATGTCTCAGGTGGTAAACAATCCGCCGGCCAGTGCAGGAGATGTGGGTTCGATTCCTGAGCCATGAAGATCTGGAGGAGGAAATGGCAACCCACTCCAGGATTCTTGCCTGGGAAATCCCATGGACAGAGGAGCTTGGCAGGCAACTGTCCATGGAGTCACAAAAGTCAGACACGACTGAGTGACTGATAGCAAACACATTTAAAACAAACAAGCAAAACAAAATCAAAGACTTTCTTCTTGCCCTTTTGGCTTCTTTTGGCAGCTGATGACCGAGGCACACTTTGTGACCTAGGAGGTGTGGATCCAAAGAGAGGCCAAGGTGGATGGGGAGAGAGTAAGACTGGAAGCCGCAGGCACCATGTAAGGGTCAGGGTTTCCTAAGTTATGGAGCTGGGGGTTGACCTCTCCAGGGTCTTAGAGACTCAAGCAGGACCAGTCAACATGTGAGGATGAAACCTGTCCTCTAATCTACCCCGCAACTCCTAGGAGCTGGGAATGGACTAGTTTCCTTGTACTCATTTTGCTGATGTGTCCTGAGTACTGCTCAGCGTCACCATACAGATTCTCCATCTCCCTCCATGTGATAAAAAGTTTAGTGCATGCAAACACTTGCACTGGTTACTCCAGCTTAAAAGAGACCAGACTACACCCCTGCAAAGGCCCCCGGCTTGGGGTGTCTCCTAGTCATTCCACACCTGGTTTCCACCTCCAAGTTGGTAGAAATTCCCAAGTTTCTTGAGTTTCATGAGACAAGACAGAAGTTTCTAGGGTAAAGAACAAAAGTTTTTAATGGGAGCAATTTTTTAATGGAACATTGTTTAGAAGTCATTTCAACATACACTCTTTGTCAGGTGAATTGTAGAGTGTAAGATGCCTTGTGTTCGGAGATTATTTTGTTTTCAGGTGCTACTGGGAATTTCTCAGGAATGAATCACTATTTTAGGTTCAGAATTATATGGTTGTAATGGTTCACCAACTCAATGGACATGAATTTGGGCAAACTCTGGGAGATGGTGAAGGACAGGGGAGCCTGGCATGCTGCAGTCCACAGGGTCACAGAGTTGGACGTGACCAGTCAATTGAACAACAACAGTGGTTCCATATTGCAGGTCAGGATCAAAGATGCAGGGAGTCTTCATGGTTGGCTCTATAGATCCCAAGGGGACAACCTTTCAGAAAACTGCTGAGCGCCTAGACTAATCGTTTTCTCATCACTCAGTGATGTCTTGCTTTAGCTTAACTCTGCTGGCTGGATCGATCGGGCAGATAATAATATGAACACAGCCACGGGGTGAAGAGATGGGAACCAGACTCTCTCGGATACAGCTGGGGAAAGCCAGGCCTGTGTTTCCATGTTGACACACAGGCTCTATTGAGAAAACACCTGTGTGAAATGTTCGTATTCNACTCTGCTGGCTGGATCGATCGGGCAGATAATAATATGAACACAGCCACGGGGTGAAGAGATGGGAACCAGACTCTCTCGGATACAGCTGGGGAAAGCCAGGCCTGTGTTTCCATGTTGACACACAGGCTCTATTGAGAAAACACCTGTGTGAAATGTTCATATTCATTAGGTTCTACCTGTCCCCACCGCCCAACATGACCTTCTCAATTGTGTTTGAGGGACTTGCCTCCATTTAGAGTCAAAGAAAAAGGAATGCAGGACCACAAAGCCTTTGATCTGCTGCACTTAATTCTTTTCCTTTCTCTGTTAACAGCTGAGGTGCTGTGGCCTTGCAGAAGTACACCAGCTGAAGCTCCAGCCTCCACTTCCTGGACCATGGCATCGCCTTGAGTTGCTGCATGAACAAATNCAAGTTTAGCTTCACACACTCGGCACTAAAACCCTCACCAGGATGAGCCAAGCTCTTCCGAGGTCAGCTCCCTCCTTTTGTAGCCCCTTCTGTTTCTCCTGCCCCAACTCCAACCAGTCCTGCCCCCTCCCACCTCTGAGCACAGACTCTTCACTCTGGCTCTTTTCTCAGACATTGGAAGCTTGACCACCAGGAAGCCCTTGATCTTTCAGAGACGGGATCCCCATACCCCAGGACCCCAGGAGATCCTGTTGACATCATCTGGGGGCTCATGGAGCCCAAGGTTAGGAACACATTATCCTGGTTCAACACTTTGGAAGGGGAAATTCTTCCCATAGTTTTCCTAATAAGCCTACAGGGGTTTTTTAAAAAAAGGAAAAAACATCCATGCAAAGGATAACTTCTCAATAGGTTATGACACTAGACTCAGTGAGAGATATTGCATGACTTCAGGGAACATATGACACCTAGTTTGGTGAGGCCACAAACAGTATGAGGGTTAAAGCCATCAAGAATCCAGAATCAGGTCTCAACAAAACTGAAAGGCAAATCATTTATGAAATTCAGCAGAGAGAACTTGAAGTAACTGACTTGAAGCTGAAGCCACTTAGGGTCTAGATGCTACTCAGTTAGGAGTAGGGAAACAGTAGATTGGCAGTCAGATGCCAAATGAAAATACACCATATCTTGGGGTGGCTTCTAAGACCCCTTTCCTGTCTGTCCCTGTTGGCTCAGCTGGTAAAGAATCCGCCTGCAATGCAGGAGACCCCAGTTTGATTCCTGGGTCAGGACAATCCTCTGGAGAAGGGTTGGGCTACCCAGTCCAGTATTCTTGGGTTTCCCTGGTGGCTCAGCTGGTAAAGAATCTGCCTGAAATGCCAGGTACCTTGCTTCAGTTCCTGGGTTGGGAAGATCTCCTGGAGAAGGGAACGGCTACCCATTCCGGTATTTTGGCCTGGAGAATTCCATGGACTGTACAGTCCATGGGGTTGCAAAGAGTCGGACACGACTGAGCGATTTTGGCTTCCTCTCTATCTCCTGGATTTGGCAGGACTGTATGTCTTCTGCTGGGTTTCCCAAATTGCTCCAGTGCTAAAGAACCCACCTGCCAATGCAGGAGACATAAGAGACACTGGTTAGATCCCTGGGTTGGGAAGATCCCCTGGAAGATGGCATGGCAACCCACTCCATTATTCTTGCCTGGAGAATCCCCAAGGGCAAAGGAGCCTGGTGGGCTACAATCCACGGGGTGACAAAAAGTTGAACACAACTGAAGCGACTTAGCCGCACCTACGCATGTGGGCTTCCTGCTACAGACTGCAAGTACGCACCTGCTTGTTAGTACCTCTGCCACCAAAGAGCTGCCAGAAAGACAAAAAACTGAAGCTGGGACTAATTTTGCCTCATTAGTTGAAGCACATCTTCAAGTTAACACAGTTAAGAGAAGTTATTTGGCAACTTATCTTACAATAAAAGCGCATAAAATGTTAGATTTTTGTAAGGCACAAACATTCAGATATGACAAAAGTCACTACTTATAATGGTTGTTGAGGATCCTCTATAGCTTTTAAAAGTTATTTTTCTAATACTCACGATGCTTAAAATTTTCTTAATGACAAATGGGCTTCTCAAGTTCACCAAGTATTTTTTTCTTTGTTTTTTAGTATTTATTTTTATTTATTTGACTGCATGCAAACTCTTAGTTGCAGCTTGTGGGGTCTGACCTGGGATTGAACTCAGGCATAGGAAGTGCAGAGTCTTAGCCACTGGACCACCAAGGAAGTCTTGTGGTGCTTAAATGTTTTTATAAGAGGAAGAATGATGCACATTTTGTATAATTTGCAGGAAAAATGTTTTAGAAGACCTTGCAGAAACATACTGGGTTTTGTTTTTGTTGTTGATACTTTGTTTCTTTTTCTAATAGCTTATTGTTTTCAGATGCATCATTGTGGAAGTATTTTCCTGGTCCAGTATGTCACTCCTGCCTGAGGCCTGATGAGAGTGTGGATTGACATTCAATTCAGTTCAGTCGCTCAGTTGTTTCCGACTCTTTGCCACCCCATGAATCGCCAGCACGCCAGGCCTCCTTGTCCATCACCAACTCTCAGAGTTCACTCAGACTTAGGTCCATCGAGTCAGTGATGCCATCCAGCCATCTCATCCTCTGTCGTCCACTTCTCCTCCTGCCCCCAATCCCTCCCAGCATCAGGGTCTTATCCAGTGAGTCAACTCTTGGCACGAAGTGGCCAAAGTATTAGAGTTTCAGCTTTAGCATCAGTCCTTCCAAAGAACACCCAGGGCTGATTTCCTTCAGAATGGACTGGTTGGATCTCCTTGCAGTCCAAGGGACTCTCAGGAGTCTTCTCCAACACCACAGTTCAAAAGCATCAATTCTTTGGCTCTCAGCCTTCTTCACAGTCCAACTCTCACACCCATACATGAATTAGAAACCTGCTAAAATGAATTTTGTATACCACTGGTTACTTGTAGATGCTTATATTCTTGAAGAAGCAATTATTGGTTGGTTCTAAACAGGTGAAAAATTAGTCATGTATTAAACTTTAAGAAGTATGACTCAAGCTGATTTTTAAAGTTAACAAATAGTCATGGACATATCAAGTTCTTCTCGGAAAGCTTAATCAGGATGCACGTACTCTGATTCGGGAAGCTGCTTTGCCTTGCTGTAAAGTTCTGTGTTGAAGCATGTTGCTACTGCTGTTTAGTTGCTAAGTTGTGTCTGACTTTGTGACCCCATGGAGTGTAAGCCTCCAGTGTCCTCTATCCTTGGGATTTCCTAGGCAAGAATACTGGAGAGGGTTGCCATTTCCTTCTCCAGGGGACCTTCCTTACCCAGGGATCAAGCCCTTGAGTATGTTACCAAAGCGTTACACACTTGAGAAATGACAAGGATATGGCAAACATTAAGGCCTTCTTCCCCTAACTTTTGTCTTTGTCTTAAGATTTAAACTTTTTTCCCTTTATCCTGATTTTAAACAGTAAATTAACTTTATTGAGACATGCTTTACATAAAACAAAACACACCCATTTTAAGTCTGCAGTTCTCGATGAGTTTTGGACAAATGCATGTACTTTTACAACTACTGGGCTGTTGTTACTGCTTCTGTTGCTGCATTGCTCCATCCAGATACAGAACATTTCCATTGTCCTGAAAAGTTCTTTCATGATTCAGTCACTCACCCTATTTTGAAAAGAAATTTTTAAAACATTTTTTTTCTTTTCTCATCTATTGATCCACCCCAATACACTTGTGTCTCCTTTTCTTTCCTTTTGATTATTGCTGCTCTAGCAGTCTGTCGGTTTGTTGGATTCAAACAGGGAGCTGCTTATTGGCCCTCCTGACTAGGCAGAGGGGAATATGCCTTATTATTTCTCTATTTTGTTCTCAGTGACCTCTTACACATCCTCTGAAATCTCCATACATCCATCCATTCCACCCCCCACCCCCCACCTATCCGTTGATCCCTCCCCTACACACCCAGCTCTCTGTCCATCCAATTTTTTGTTGAATGTCTACGGAATGAGCCACGGGTCACCAGGAATCCCACCTCCACTTAATTTCTGTTCTAACAGGGAAGCCAGACAGTTTAACAACTATGCTGAAAAGCCATGCATTTACGACAGGGAAATATAGGGGCATCTGGGTGATACAGCAGGAATGGCTGGGAACGATTCTCGGAGAGACGGAGACGTTAATAATGGAGACAGAGGGCAAGGATGGTTGACTTGGTTAATCATTTCAGGCCTGTTTATTGAGCCCTGCAGGCTGGGCACGGTGGTAGCTGCAAGGGATTCAGACGCAAGTGAGTAGGGAAGACATGGGACTCTCCTGGGATACACATCACTGTCTGGTTAGCCCAGGTGCGGCTGGGCAGTGGGGTGATGTTTTAGGAGACACACTCAGTGGAGCACAGGGAAGAGAGGAAGGACAGCAAGTTAGAAACACCGCAAATTCCACATGACCAAGCGTGAAAGTCAGTCAGGAGGTACAGCTTTGAGCAGGGGGTATAGCAATCACTGGGCACTCAGGAGCTGTGTAGAATGGTATCTAATCCCTAATCAGAATCTTTAAACAGAGACAGGATGGTAGGAACCTCATCTCAATCACTTGCAAATAATCTTCGCTGTCTTTCACAGGCATAGTCATGATTAAAATGACCTTTCACGAACAGTGGGGAGGGAGTGCTGAAGAAAATGAGGTATGTGAGAATAAAATCCATCTACCTGATTGCCATGTAATGTTTGGTGAGTCACGAGAGTGAGAATTTCAGATGTGAATTAAAGATTGCCAAAAGCAGTGGCATATTTTAAATTCCCTATGTCCTATTTTAGAATCAGAAGACGGGAGAACTGGGAAAGAAAAAAAAAAGTATTTCTTATCTGTATTCTAACTGCTCAAATAATTTCAATGTAAATTATTTATGTAGTTTCCATCTGAATTGTTGACCTTAGATGAACTTTATTTGATAGGCACTTGGAGCAAATATTCCACAGGATTCTTTAAATGCTATAAAATAGGACATACCCCAGCTGCTGATTCAATTTTGGTCATAACATGGCCAGAGAGTGTATCTGATCCCTTGCAACATTTGAGAAGATGTATTTAGTTAGTGATGAGGTCTGTACAATTTCACATAAAATTAAAGCTCTCCAAAAATGCAAACCTCCTCTGGGCACTAAACCTCACAATATTCTGGAAATAACAAATCCTAAAATGCTCGCTGAATGCAAATCAATGTTTTCAGCCTGAGTATTAATAGCTGCAGGAAATGTTATACTTCTCTCATCATTTACCACCCTTTGTTTGGATTTAGCACACATTTTGAGTATCCTGGTTTTCTTTTCTGGGATGGATGGCTCTAAGCTACTTACCATCAGATGAGAAAGATATTCTATCAAAATCTATTTAAGGAACACATCCAATCAATGGCAAAGGATGTGCTCTGCACGACTCTGCCTGTTTGGTTGTCTGTCTTTTTGCCTTTTCCTGAGCCCACTCACTAGCGGGGCTACAGAGATGCTTGAGTCCTGGGCACGTTCATGATTTAGGGGCCTTTGCTGAAGAACTGATGTATTCAAACTGTGGTGTTGGAGAAGACTCTTGAGAGTCCTTTGGACTGCATGGAGATCAAACCAGTCCATCCTAAAGGAAATCAGTCCTGAATATTCATTGGAAGGACTGATGCTGAAGCTGAAGCTCCAATACTTTGGCCACCTGATGCAAAGAGTCCATTCATTGGAAAAGATCATGATGCTGGGAAAGATTGAGGGCAGGAGGAGAAGGGGGTGGCACAGGATGAGATGGTTGGATGGCATCACCAACTCAATGGACATGAATGTGAACAAACTCTGGGAGACAGTGGAAGACAGAGGAGCCTGGTGTGCTGCAGTTCATGGGGTCACAGAGTTGGACACAACTTAGCGACTGAACAACAACAACAACATAGCCATCTGCCCGGAGACCAGACTGTGAGCACTCTTAGCTTTGGAATTTGAGCTGAGGGCGCCACAGGAACCTTAACTCAGAACCATTCATCAGGCATCGTCCATCAGGAGTGAGGCTGTTTGCTGACGTGTGGATTTCTACTCTAGGATCTGAAGGCTTCCTGGGTGATGGGACCAGCCACCCATATTTCTCCAGTTATGTGTAAGGGGACTTGCTGGAAATGAGTTAACTGACAACACAATTCGACTTTATTCTAGGATTATATATGAAATAGGACCCTGGACCAGCACACTTCCCAATCCAGTTCTGCTCTGCCGTGGCTCCTATTCAGCATGATGACAAAAAGCAGCCTCTCCCTCCTTCCCTGGTGGTTAATTAGTGAGTCTTCTCAACAGTCAGATGCAACCAACTTGATGCAAATGAGGATTTTCCTACACGCTTAGACCGCAAAGATACATGAATTTAAAATATGCAGATGCTCTTGAGGAATGACAGAATGAGGCTGCTCTTCAAGGGAAAACAGGAGCATGTGAATTTCCAGGGGAAAATGCCTGATGTTCTTCTTGAAAGAGATGCAGACATCGTTCGCAGATAAGAGAATGTGAAAGTGGAAGTCCCTCAGTCGTGTCCGACTCTTTGCGACCCCATGGACTGTAGCCCTCCAGGCTCCTCTGTCCATGGAATTCTCCAGGGCAGAATACTGGAGTGGGTAGCCACTTCCTTCTCCAGGGGGTCTTCCCAACCCAGGGATCAAACCCAGGTCTCCCGCATCTCTGATGGATTCTTTTAACGTCTGAGCCCAAAAGATACATATGAGTACACACACACACACACACATATATATATATATATATATATATATCATTTGCAAATAAACACAGCATTATTCAGGCCTTTGAGGGCTGGCCAGGAGCACACCACCATTTTTGATCAGACTTCCAGATGAAATTCAAATAGGAGGCTTACAGACAGACTTTCTGAACATAACTGGCCTTTGCAACTTAGTATGCTCCACAGGCATATTTTCTACAGGAAAGAAAATTCCTCAAATTAACCATCAGAAACATTGTTTAGAGGAGTGTGTGTATGTGTGTGTGGCCATGTACTGGTCACGTCCGACTCTTTGCCACCATGTGAAATATAGACCGCCAGACTCCTCTGGTCGTGGAATCTTCCAGGCAAGAATACTGGAATGAGTTGCTGTTTCCTACTCCAGGGTAATCTTCCCGACCCAGGGATGGAACCCGCCCATGTCTCCTGCGCCTCCTGCATTGGCAGGTAGGTTCCCACTGCCCCACCTGGGAAGCCCATTGTTTAGCGGAGCTGATGGCAAAAGGGGTGTTGATCTCAGCATCCTCTCCCTGGACAAAGGAAACACTCCAGACTTCTGATTTCAGTTTTATCCATTTTCCTCTTTGCTATGTGATGCCCCATTAGTGTGGCCGACAGCCTGTGAACCACGGCAAGGAACTGGGAGTTTTCAAACACAGACTGATAGAGGAGTGCATCCTTCTGAGACTGCAGAAGTCAAAGGGCTCACAGGCTGGCCCTTAGAAATAAAACAACGGAAAGCTTTTCCATAAAGAGCATATTGCGTCGATTTATTAGAGAATGCAGTTAAAAAAAATATCTCGAGGTTAGCCTCTCCAGTTTAAAAGCAGTGAACTACGAACACTTGAACGGGCTCTGCAAGGGTCTCTTGCTCCTTTGTCCCCCACATCCCACCAGGTCCTGTAAACAGGGTTTGGAGACCATTCAGTCAGTTTNGATTTATTAGAGAATGCAGTTAAAAAAAATATCTCGAGGTTAGCCTCTCCAGTTTAAAAGCAGTGAACTACGAACACTTGAACGGGCTCTGCAAGGGTCTCTTGCTCCTTTGTCCCCCACATCCCACCAGGTCCTGTAAACAGGGTTTGGAGACCATTCAGTCAGTTTCTTGACAGGAACAGCCAAACGCCTTTGCTTCTTAAAGCCCTCTTCCCCTTTTCTAAAGCATGCACTGTTACTTGGCATTAGGTATTTCAAAAGGACAAACATTGTTACAGTATTGTAAGGCCCAAAGGGAGTACCCATCGACCAGACATAAACAGGACACTAGAAAAAAATTACAAACGTTAGCCTAGTGTGACAACTCCACCAGGAATTAATGGGAAAGGCACTGCACCCTTCTTATACCCACTATCCACTTCACGTGCTTTGAATTCAAGTCCCATCAAACATCTGAAAGGCATTTTCTATAACATACAATTCACGGGGAGGTCAACACATCTGACAGTAGTCTTCCATGGCCATATATGTCTCACCCAAGTGCACAACAGGTGTGAATATATACTATCAGCTTTATTTACAAGTTTATCTTGATGTATTAGTGGGGGTAAAAATATTAATGATCTCAACTGACTATTCCCCCCAAAAAGGGTTTTGGCTATGATTCATGTTATATAAACCACCACGTCAAAGAAAGAAATGAAACCTACGTATTGTCTGATCTAAAACATCTAAACTAAAATTTCTCACCCACTAGAAGTTGGCAGTGAAAGTGCTATCTTCTGAATTTTATAAGCGAAATGCTACACAGGAATTTCAGATCGACTTCTTTTGCAAAAGCACAAGTTGTCGGTTGCATCGGACAGGATGCGGAATGCTGTGTGTATTCCATGTAGAATCCCCTCCACCCCGCCGTGGGTGCCCTTGCAAAGACAGTCACGAATCTGCAAAGGTGACAGACTTCACAGATGCCTGCTTATCTCCCCAAAAGATGTAAAACAGCCATGGCGCAACTCTACATACAAACGAAGGTTAGTTCTGAGAAATCAGTAATATACATGCACAAACATCAGAACAGGAAGGGGGAAATGAAACGCTACAGTTTCCACGTTGCACTGTTGCCTTCACGACCTTTCTGCACCAGACGCCTTGTGGCTTCGCGTGGTGCCTTTTCCCACCAGGAGAGGGAGTGCGTCTACCTTGTAGACTGATTAAACACAAAGACTCTCCCCGGGGCCCGCGGATCAATCTGCCCCCGGCCGAGACAGAACCTACCAGAAGAGAACAAACACAAAACACTATCATTATTGGTTTTCCCGCGATGCTTCCAGATGTCCTTGCGCGATCACCCCAAACTCAGTGATTGGCTCGGGGCATGGCCAGGAGCCACGAACACTGACTGAGGCGCAGCGTCANCCCCGGCCGAGACAGAACCTACCAGAAGAGAACAAACACAAAACACTATCATTATTGGTTTTCCCGCGATGCTTCCAGATGTCCTTGCGCGATCACCCCAAACTCAGTGATTGGCTCGGGGCATGGCCAGGAGCCACGAACACTGACTGAGGCGCAGCGTCAGAACCAGGGGACGAAGCCTTGATTCTCTTCTGAGCAACGTGAACTGGAATTTCCGCCACAGCGGTCACAGCTGCCGCCTCCAAAGCTGTGACCGGCTGCTTCCACAGTAAAAGATGCCTTCTCGCGAGCATGGTTTGGAGCACGTTTTCGTCCGGGCGCCGGTTCAGCTTAAGTGGATGGGCGTGTACTCTGGCCTCCTGGTCTGGATAATTTTGGGCTTCGGTCTCTTCATTCTTTCCATCTCGTCGTCTTCCTCGTTCTCCTGATCGCTCTCACAGACATGGACCACCACGCTGGGGGTGGTGTCGGTGGCTGCATGCAGTTCATACTTTTCCCCTGGGGAAAGAACATAATTGCAGGGTAACTCAGGCAAGGAGGTAAGGGCCAAACAAAGCAAGGGCAAAGGGATGTGTAGGCAGGAGTCAGCTCCGCCAAGCTTTTGTGGGCATCCACTGGGGACCTAAGGACACAGCTAGACACACTCTGGATTGGTGTTTCTTTGGTGGCTCCTTGGCTCAGCGGTAAAGCATCTGCCTGCAGTGCAGGAGAGCTGGGTTCGATCCCTGAGTCAGGAAGATCCCCTAGAGAAGGAAATGGCAAACCACTCCAGTACTCTTGCCTGGAAAATCCCATGGACTGAGGAGCCTGGTAGGCTACAGTTCATGGAGTCGCAAAGAGTCCGACATGCCTGAGCGACTTCACTTTCACTTTCTTTATACATCTCAACACTCCAAATGACTCTGTTTTCAAACATTCTGAGTCCAGGCATGTGAAAGGTATGGAAGGAATGTATATTTAATTACTCTTTGCATGTATGGACTTCCCTGGTGGCTAAGAGGGTAGAGAATCTCCCTGCAGTGCTGGAAACCCAGGTTCGAACCCCGGGTTGGGAAGATCCTCTAGAGAACGAAGAATGGTAACCCATTCCAATATTCTTGCCTGGAGAATTCCATGGATAGAGGAGCCTGGCAAGCTATAGTCCATGGGGTTGCAAAGAGTCAGACATAACCCAGCAACTAACACTTTCAGTTTTTTAGCATGTACACTAGGCTCTCTCTAAACTACCCAGGAGACTTCCCTGGTACAGTGAAAGTGGCACCTGTTCAGGAAAAGCTGTATGAATAAAGGCATCAGGTAAGGCCCTCTTGGGCAGCCCCCCCATCGAAGGCTTTTACTGAAGCTCACAGCCCAGGCTAGAGACGGGAAGCACGGGGAAGCCTCTTTGCCCAAAAGAAACAGATGTGAGTTCTGAACCAGGTGCTCCAAAAGCATTTTTGACTACAGCATCCTTTTTCACACAATTTTCAACCCCCTCAAACCAGGAGCGTCCTGCTGTTGTATGGCAGCCTGAAATTTACCAGGCTCAGTCAAGGGGCTTTTACTCATAAACAAAGTGTTGCCTCTTCTCAAGCCCACACGTGAGACTGGAATGTTACTGTAACTGCCTCTGAAAGGGCTTCCCTTGTGGCTCAGGTGGTAAAAAATTCCCCTGAAAGGCAGGAGATCTGGGTTCAATCCCTGGGTCAGGAAGATCCCCTGGAGAAGGGCATGGCTACCCACCCCAGTATTCTGGCCTGGAGAATTCCATGGACTGTATGTATTAGTCCATGGGGGTCACAAAGAGTCAGACACAACTGAGCAACGTTCATTTCACTGAATGGGTGAGGGCTTCCCAGATGGCCCAGTGGTAGAGAATCTGCCTGCCAATGCAGAAGACGTAAGAAAGGGCTTCAATTCCTGGGTCAGGAAGACACCCTGGAGGAGGAAACGGCAACCCGCTCCAGTATTCTTGCCTGGAGAATCCCATGGACAGAGGAGCCTGGTGGGCTACATTCAGTCCATGGGGTTGCAAAGAGTTGAACATAACTGACTGAATGAGTACTGAAAGAGTGAACGAGCTTCAATATTCTCAAGGGGCAGAAAGTTACGGTAGAGGGTCAGATATATCACTCAAAATCTTGTTCATGATCCTCTTTACAAATCTTTATCTCCTGCCAAGGAGGCATAATCCAGAAAGCAAGGAGACGGGATCACATTTGCAAAATCTTTGCAATCTTGTTGGCTGAAAAGCACAGCTGAAATATGAATTACTATTCAAGCTCATTGTTGAGTAAACTGAAAGCAAACTGATATCTATTCTCTAAAAGGGCTTCTCAAACAAGACATCTGTTTAAAAAAAAAAAANCTTTTTTTCCCTCAAATTTTCATTTTCATTTTACTATTTTTTTAAACTGAAGTACAGTTGTGTAAGTAATTTACACTGCTGTGTAAGTTTCAGGTGTATAAGCAAAATGATTCAGTTATATGTGTATGTATCTATTCTTCAGATTTTTCTCATATCAGTTATTACAGGATATTGACCATAGTTCCCTGTGCTATACAGCAGGTCCTTGTTGCTTATCTCTCTTAAATGTTATTGTTGTTTAGTCACTAAGTTATGTCCAGTTCTTTGCAACCTCATGAACTGTAGCCCACCAGGCTCTTCTGTCCATGGGATTTCCCAGGGAAGAATACTGGAGTGGGGTGCCATTTGTTTCTCCAGGGGAATCTTCCTGACCCAGGGACCAAACCTGAGTCTCCTACATAGACAGGCCAATTCTTTACCGCTGAGCCACCAGGGAAGCCCTGAATCCCATTAAAATGCTGCAACTCTTTGAACTTCCAAGTACTTTGTCAATTTCGGTCCCTATGGTGGTCTGAGTGCTAGGTTCTTCCCACTCTCTCCAATTTCATTATCACCTAAACATAGTCACGTTATTTATGAAAAACATTCTCTAGTCTAGAGGCACACATGGACACCTCTTAAGCTTCGAAAAGTTAAGTGGAACCCTGCTGTTCACATGTAAAACTGAACTTCAAAGATTCGTTAAAGTCAGCCAATAATGAAAAGAATATATGCAACGGAAAAGAGCAAACTGGAGTATTTATCCCTCCATAAAAGGAAACGCAAAGTCTTCCTGGATGAGTGAGGTTGCTCAATCTCCATGCGTGCTTCTCTGCTGCCAGTTGTAAGAGACCAGTTAGGGTGTTTGCTTTGCCAAATTACCTGTAACTCCCAACCGAGCAGATTTAAATGCAAAAGATCTAGAAAAGTTTTGAATGCTGTAAAATAGTGTACGTGTGTGTGTATGTGTGTGTCTGCTCAGTTGTGTCCAACTCTTTGCCACCCTGTGGACTATAGCCCACCAGGCTTCTCTGTCCATGGGATTCTCCAGGCAAGAATACTGGAGTGGGTTGCCATCTCTTCCTCCAGATCTTCCTAACCCAAGGATCAAATCTGTGTCTCTTGGGTCTCCTGCATTAGCAGGCAGGTTCTTTATGGGATGGACCAAACACCAAGAGGACAGGGCCACGTTGGGTGGCGCTTGGTTCCAGGGGCTGTGCACTTGGACTGGCCGCATTTTCATCGCAGAGGCCGCAGGGGGCCCTGGGGGCACGTGCAGGCTTTGGTGGCAGCGTTGGTGTGGGAGGCGTTGGTGGAGGGAGGCAATGGGGAAAGGGACGAGGAGGTAGAAGACACAGAGGTGCACTCTACTCCCCCAGCGCGCCTGTCCCTCCTCTCCTCTCTCTCCTGGAGTCTGCCTCGGCAAACAAGAGCTAAAGGGGAATCAGAGGAGGCAGAAGAGGTTCATTTCTCCATCTCCTCATCACTCGCCTCCCCCTCCTATTAAAAGTCACGACGTGAAGCTCCAGCTCAATTGTGTGGGCAAACCTGGAACACTTCTGTTCATCTGAGACAATGGCACTCAACTCACTCAAATTTGTAATTGTGGTTTCACGGCATGTGTGCTCAGGAGTGTCTGACTCTTTGCAACCTTTTGAACTGGAGCCCCACCAGGCTCCTTTGTTGATGGGATTTTTCAGGCAAGAATATGGGAGTGGGTTGCCGTGCCCTCCTCCAAGGGATCTTCCCCACCCTGGGATTGAACCCTCATCTCCAGTGTCTCCTGCATTGCAGGGAAAAATTCCTCACCCTCTGAGCTATGGGGGCGGGCAGTGGGGGAAGTCCATGGTTTCATTATATGGATGGAAAAAAAAAAGTTCTTGTGAGGTATTTGAAGATGGTTCAACTGTCTTTGCTCAAAGAAATCAGTGCTAAGTGATAGATTTTTCATTAGGCTGTCCCTAAAGCCTCTCAACACACGCCATTCTGTACCTGCCTTTGAACTGATGATGAGCTCCATCTGAATTTCAGACAGTAAAGAAAGAATCTGCCTGGAATGCAGGAGACCCAGGTTTGATCCCTGGGTGGGGAAGATCCCCTGGAGAANGATAGATTTTTCATTAGGCTGTCCCTAAAGCCTCTCAACACACGCCATTCTGTACCTGCCTTTGAACTGATGATGAGCTCCATCTGAATTTCAGACAGTAAAGAAAGAATCTGCCTGGAATGCAGGAGACCCAGGTTTGATCCCTGGGTGGGGAAGATCCCCTGGAGAAAGGAATGGCTACCCACTCCAGGATTCTTGCCTGGAGAATCTCATGGACAGAGGAGCCTGGCAGGCTACATACAGTCCATGGGGTTGCAAAGAGTTGGACATGACTCAATGACTAGCACTTTCACTTCCTCCTGAATCATATTTAGGGAACTTCAGTGCTTCCATTTCTAGATCGGGGAAAGGGGCTCGAAGTGGCGCTGATTGTAGGGAGGCTAGACTGGATACCGGCAAAAATCACTGCG
The DNA here is from genome assembly GCA_006410615.1 of Neotragus moschatus. Classification (NCBI taxonomy): domain Eukaryota; kingdom Metazoa; phylum Chordata; class Mammalia; order Artiodactyla; family Bovidae; genus Neotragus; species Neotragus moschatus. Next base: position 262,647 of record SJYA01000062.1, on the reverse strand, counting down.
TCACAAAGTGTCCCTGAGCCCTGGCCCAGGAGAGAAGCCACCTAGGGTCCAATAGCACAAGTGTCCCATGGTATGAGAGGTACAAAGCATGGACCCTTCGTGGTGCTCCAAAGCCCCAGCTGGCTCTTCATTTGCTCACCTGGAATTTCTTGTTAGGAATGTCCATCTTGGACTGTATGTCTGTTACACACAAACTTGCATTTCTAAACATCCTATGGTATTTGTATGAGCTCCCTGTTGGTTCAGATGATAAAGAATCTGCCTGCAACACAGGAGACCTGGGTTTGATCCTTGGGTCGGGAAGATCCCCTGGAGAAGGGAATGGCAACCCACTCCAGTATTCTTGCCGGGACAGTTCCATGGACAGAGGCTATAGTCCATGGGGTTGCAAAGCGTGGGACATGAGCGACTAATACACATGGTATCTGTATATTTCTTGTGGTTGGAAACTCAACTACCTTCTTAATTCTTGTTTTCAAGTTGGATGTAAGAGATTTGAAGAAAACAGTGCCCACTGAAACGTCTCATTCAAACTTAAAAGCATGCTAAAAATTGCACTTAAAATAGTAAAACTGCAACCAGAAGTTAGAGAAGCACAATGAAATGCTTTTGTCCATTGAATGCTTTAGATGGTTTGCATTTCTTCCATTCATACCATTCAAAATTTGAAATGAAGCTCTTCAACCTGCATTTCTGGCTCCAAGCAGTCAGAACATATTTTCATTAAGAAGTTTCTATTTTCAGCAAGGAAAAAATGAGGTTTATGTTGAAATTCATCATTCCCATTACAGCACGCCTAAAGCTGAGTGAAAATGACCTCATCACACCTGTTACACACCCCAAGGGGTTCACAACCACGCCAAGAATGTGCCACCTGCGAAGCCTTCTATGGGATGAGCAGAGAGAGAAACTGAGTTCTGACTGTGTTTCGCAAAGCTGAGCAGAGCAGAGGATGAAGACATTTGCAAAGATCTCCTGGGAGGGAAAATGACACACTCAACTGAGATCCAAGATAGCAGAGTGTTTATCTTGAATGGCAAGGAAACTCACATTTTAGTGGCGCCTTCAGCTTCTGAGATAAGGGACTAACTTCACTGTTGTTTAATATTCACAGTCCTTCTGACTATGATGTGAAGCATGGTTCCCCCAACCTAAGTTATTGCACAAAAGAAAAAAACAGCGGCCGCTGACTTATCTTGATCACTCTCCAGTTTAAGAGGTGTTCTTCACCAAAGGGACGTTCTAGTGCGCACCTGTCAACCAGGCTCATGTCAGACTCCGAGTGGCTGTGAACACTGAACCATGTGATATAGGCAGAGAGCCCAGGATGGTGCCCGAAACACTATCAGTGGTTGATGTGTTGAGCTTCTAGTTCCTGTCTCATCCATAATGATCCTGAGGTTCAGAGGGGCTCACTGTGTTGGGGAGATCAGGACTCGCCCTGATCCTCTGACTGCGGAGTCCCTGCTTGTTCTATGGAACCCCTGCTGCACTGCAGCCTTGTCCCTCGGCATTTCCCCATCTATGTTCTCTAAGTCTCTCTGGCACCTTGCATGGCTTCCTCTCCTAGGTGGCCTGCTGGTCAGTGGAGATATCTCTAGGTTTTCTGGACACCCCCCCAATTTGCCCCTCCTGTACCCCACTTCAGGCAGCCCTCTGCAACCACGGGAACTTTCTATCTGGCCTTGCTGTGGCCAATTTCTTATTGCTCCCAGATAGCATGTAATTCCCACAACAAAAAACTTCCCGAAGCTGAGCTTGTTCACATTCCTCTCGTACTAAGACTATAGAGATTTCAGTGACTTCCTGTTGCTCTGTAGGTTAAAGATAAGATTTTCACTTGGTATTCATCCGTTCATCCATCCATCTACCCAATTTTTTTATCCAAGCACAGTTCCAGGTACTGGGGGTTCAAAGTGAAGACAGACAAAACTTTCTGCCCTCATGAAGCTAATATTCTAGATGAAAAAAAAGAGAAAGAAATGAGATAAAGGGGTAAAATACACAGTGTGTTTCAACAGTGGTAAGTGGAAAGAGGAATAATTGAAGTTGAGAAAGGGAGAAGGAAAGTGAGAAAGTGTGAAAGAAGTGGGGAGCAGTGAAGGAAGGAGGGAAGAGGGAACGGACGTAGACTCCCCAGGAGAGGCGTCCTGAGAAGAGGACAGGTGGGCACATTGAGACTTAAAGGAAGTGGTGGAGTGAAGTGGTGGGATGCTTGGAACAGCATTCCAGGCAGTGGGAACAGAACGCACCAAGTCCCCTGGCGCCTTCCAGACCCAGCAGGAGCCTCAGGGTGGGCCGCAGAAGAGGAATGTGGACCACGTGGTTGGGAGTGAGGCCACGTGAGACTTTTAGCCACTGGAAGGTCTCTGGCTTGCATGCTGATATCAGAAGGATTTGAGCAGAGGAGGAGCATGATGGGATTTCCATGCTGCAAAACTACTCCAGTGTCTGGGTTCAGAAAATGTAGGCTGGGGGGCAAAGGTGCCCCTAAAGCACGAGGCCTTCTCTGATTGCGGAGCTCCTGACTCCTCTAGGCATTCCTCAGCTTTGCCTGCTTTCCTTGGGTCCCTGGTGAGCACCTCCCTCGTCTCTTCTCTGGCTACCAACTCCTATTTAGCCTTCAAAGCCCGTCATTGAACCCCCCTTCTCTAGGAGGCGCCCCTCCAGGCCTCATATTCTCTCCCACCCTTAACCCTGGTGATGTCCCTGCTTCACAACAGGCACCCCATTCAGTCTGCCTGATACCCTAGTTATATTCTTACCTGGCAGCCCTACAGGACTTCACCAGGGATGGTCCATCTGAGACAAGCAAAGAGCCAGCATCCACCAGCCATGAAAAAGCCATGGCCATCTGTGTTCCTAACTGGAGGGTGTCCTGTGTCTTTGGTTTAAACAAAGACCATGCCATTCCTTTTCACTGCAGGAGGTGGTAAAGGCACACGTTTGCTCAGCGGGTGCTGATCACATTCCGGGGTGCACTTCCTCCCTCCTTGCAGCTTAGTGGCTCAGGGGTGTCCAGGCTAGGGGCTGAATCACCAGCTCACCACCAGCTCTAGACTGAGGCCCCCCCACAGACACTCCCAGCGGCATGCGACTCTCCTTAGGGGTCTACAGCCAGGGTCTCACCAACCCTTTGTCATTTGGGTGGAACGTGAACAATTTAATAGATGTTTTATTTGTCTTTTTTAAAATGCCGGGTTTTAGGGTATGTTTTGTTAAGGTGTACAGTGTAGAGTAGGCTTTGTCTAGAATTTACAAATTAAATGCTTTTACTGGCAGTTGCACTCAAAAAGTTTTATCAAAAATAAAAATCTTTTATCTACGAGGTTCATGATAAAAAATGTTTGGAGACCTATTGTCTCCACGGTAGTGTGGTTAAATTCCCAACCTGCTTTTTTCGTGACGATCACATGTGAAAAAGAGAACAAAAACTATTCTTCTTCCCATCTTTGTTATCTCTGAGGGGTAATGGGGAGGATGGGTGGGAAGGGGGGCGGAGCCAGATGCGGCTCAGAAATTTACTGCTCATGGCATTGTTTTGTGACTGGTAAGATCTGCTCGGCCACAGCGAGGGGCCTTTGCATGAAAGAAAACGTAAGACAGAGCTGATACTGATAGCCTTTTTTGTGATGGACTTGGAAGGTTCTAACCAGAACCGCTTAGGCAAGAGAACTTACTCTATGGCTCACTGGGTGAGGAATCTGCCTGCAATACGGGAGACACGGGACCATGGGTTTGATCCTTGAGTCAAGAAGATCCCCTGGAGAAGGAAATGGCACCCCGCTCCAGTGGTCTTGCTGGGGAAATCCCATGGACAGAGGAGGGCTACAGTGCATGGGGTCACAAAGAGTCAGACATGACTGAGTGACTGAGGGCACACACACACAACCAGAAATCCTTAGACCAGAGGGTGTGCTTGCCTCCCCCTACCAAGAATGATGCCTATGAATTCTAAATCTGGGCCAAGAAAACCCTCTTTAATGAAAATCATCTTCATGTTTCATAACCATTAATCTTCTGAATCTGTACGACAGCACGGAAGATACAATAACACATTATTGACTGGAGATGTGTTCACATCACAGGTGATAGTTTCTGCCAAAATCTCCCAGTCAGTAATGTGTTAAAACTTAATTTCAGTCTTGGTCATTTTTGATACTTTGGGAAAAAACTGGAAAAGCCTGAAATATCATTTGATGCTCTTCATAGACTAGTATAAGATAGTGTACAAATAAATTGTATTTCTGGGATATCATAGAACTTCCTATTCCTTTTAGCCAAAAGTGATGGCTGCAGTGGTGAAAATGCTCAGTTCAGTCCAGTTCAGTTCAGTCACTCAGTCGTGTCCGACTCTTTGTGACCCCATGAATTGCAGCACGCCAGGCCTCNTCTGCTCCTCTGCTGCATTTGAAAAAGTTTTAAAAAGCACACACACACACACACACACACACACACACACAAACACACACAATGTTCCAGACTTGCCCTTTTCAGGTGGTATATCAGACAGATCATTAGACATTCTGCAAACACCAGACAAGGGAGGCTGTGCAAACTTCCCTTTCCTCCTTCAGCCTAACGGTTCAGGGCAGTTGGAGCTATTACCCATAAAACAGCCGCAGAAGGAAAGTCCCAAGGGAAGTGGGGCCAGGGAAGGCAGGACCACACACCATCTTCTGAGAGGCTGTGAGCAGGACCAGGTTGACCTGAGTTTCCAAAACCATAAAAGCAGGGCCTACCTCCTAGGGTGGCTGTGAGGCTGTTAAAGCCGCACCTCAGGGCTCAGGAAAGGGCCTGGCACAGGGACATGGAGGTGGGGGCACCTGTCCTGCCTCTGTCCCCGGTTACATCTTCCCCCAGTTCATCGTTCTGTGCCCTTCTCACTCCTCCCAGCTTTTCTGATTTGCCTTTTTTTGCTTAGCGTCCACATGGTTTATCTCTAACCTATTTATTTCACTTTGGCCATGCTGTAGATCACACCAGTACCTCCTAAAGGAAAATGACTCTGAATATTCACTGGGAGAAGGACTGATGCTGAAGCTGAAGCTCCAATACTTTGGCCACCTGATGCAAAAAGCCAACTCATTGGAAAAGATCCTGATGCTGGGAAGGATGGAAGGCAAAAGAAGGAGGAGGTGGAGGTGGCAGAGGATGGGATGGTTAGATAGCATCACTATTCATTGGATGTGAATTTAAGAAATTCCAGGAGATAGTGAAGGGCGGTGGAGCCAGGCACGCTGCAGTCCATTGGGATCGCAGAGTCAGACACAACCGAGTGACTGAACAATAAAAAGGGCAGCCTGCTTATCTGAAGGGATGGCTGGAAGTTCCGCCCAGTTCACTGCGGGATGCTCTGCAGTGAACTGGAGCACAGGGGGGAGGAAGCACCGGGGAAGGATGCTGGAAGGTGAGCCTCAGAGAGCGCACCATGGCTCACTCTTCTTTGAGATGTTCCCAAGCCAGGCGTTAAGAACCCACCCGTCCTCTCCTTGTAAGCCCTCCTATGGCCTCCATTCACCCTCAGGAGAAAAACCCAGCCTCAACAAGTGGTTCCTGCCATCCCTTGGTGCAAGTCCCACCCGCAACGCAGGCCAGTTCTGGCTGCTGTCCTAGTTCATGGATGCTGCCCCGGCCAGGTCTTCACATCTCAGGACCTTTATCCAGGCAGCTTTCTGCTGGGCCGCCTCCCGTGTCTGCTCCAAGTCTGAGTCCCATGTGAAAGACCACAGAAACACCATTCCTCAGAGATGCTGCCCCTTGGACACGGCTGAGTCCTCTGTTAAGCACTCCTTTTCCTTCCTAGCACACGTTGACAGCAGTAGCTGGTCTGGAGTTTAGGACTGGAAAGTGACCTTCCTGCTGCCTGCCACATCCAGCCCAGGTCCTGGACCCCGGGAGACTGCTCAGATTCTCTGTGGACTGAGTGACTGAATGAATTCATGATCCCGTTTTCTGTAAACTCCAAAATATTGAACTGAAAAGAGGAATTTAGAAAAAAAAAAAGGAAAGAAAAAAATACCTGGCACTTTTAAAAACTTGTAAATGAGTGGAGGAAAATCTGATTTGGGGTTCCTTTTCTCGGTCATTCATCAAACTTTTTCGCTGAGCATCTTCTGAGGAGGAGCCATGCTGGTCCCTGAGAGAGAGCAAGTGAAGGAGACCCTGCTCTCTGCAAACATCCACATTCCATCAGAGCTTCCCTGGTGGCTCCGATAGTAAAGAGTCTGCCTACAATGGTGGGAGACCTGAGTTCAATCCCTGGGTTGGGAAGATCCCCTGGAGAAGGGAAGGGCAATTCACTCCAGTATTCTTGCTTGGAGAATCTCATGGACAGAGGAGTCTGGTGAGTTATAGGCCACGGAGTAACAGAGAGTTGGACATGACTGAGCGACTAACACTTTGACTTTTACTTAGAGCTGGGGGGCTTCCCAGGTGACTCTAGTGGTACAGAACCTGCCTGCCAATGCAGGAGACGTAAGGGACACCAATTAGATCCCCGGGTCAGGAAGATCCCCTGGAGGAGGGCATGGCAACCCACTTCAGTATTCTTGCCTGGAGAATCCCATGGACAGAGGAGCCAGGAGGGCTACAGTCCATGGGGTCACGAAGGGTCTGACACGACTGAGGAGACTTAGCACTCACTCCCTGAGAACTATCCTCTACGTCTTAGCCAACAGCAGCACCAGTGATATGCACAGAAGGGGAGCCCAGGGTACCACTGGGTGGGAGCAGGGAAGCCTCATAAGGCTGTGCCATGTGAACACCACGGCGCATCCCTGAAGGCCAGGGGGCAGTAAGATAAGATGGAGGCATCTGATATGTGGACAAAGCTTCTCCTCCAGCCCCTGTCAATGGTGTGAGAGCCGCTGGGACCACCTTTCCCCTGCCCTGCACCTGCAACCGAGGGTGCCTGCAATTTGGTTCAGCAGTACCCCCTGACTTCTCAGTGGAGCGCAAACTAAACCAGAAGGCAAGAGCTAAGCAAAGTCACAAGACCAGCACCCCTCCCCTACACCCTGGCTTTGTTTCACTGTCTCCTCAAGTTTGCTTCCTGCTCTAGGGTGGGGAGACCACAGCACTGCACAGTGGGCAGCAAGCCTGGTCAGCACGTGTCACCCACCCTTCCAAAGCCTGGCTGGAGGACGATCTGAACTGCGGCTTTGTATTTTCCAACAAAAGCCTGGGCTAGTGACATACGTGAGTGTGGGTCCCCACTGAGAACTGATCTGAGTCCTGACTAAGAAGGTCATTTTGCAAATGAGGAAGTATAACTTGGGCTCCTTGTGGTTTCGGATGAAAACTGCTGCAATGTGGGACACGGGTGAAAGAACACTGAGAAACGAGATGAGGTCACTCAGTCTGCCCCCCTGTGAAGGATGGGGGCGTGAAGGTGTTGAGTGGGAAGATCCTTTATGTCCTAAGAGTCAAGTGGGCCTGTGGCTTGTCTCAGCATTTCTCAGGATTTTTACACTCAGGATTTTTTTTTTTTTTTAGTACAAAGCTATGGCTTTTCCAGTAGTCATGTATGGATATGAGAGTTGGCCCATGAAGAAGGCTGAGGTTCTGAAGAACAGATGCCAAAGAATTGTATTGTGCTGGAGAAGACTCTTGAGAGTCCCTTGGACAGCAAGATCAAACCAGTCCATCCTAAAGGAAATCAACCCTGAATATTCACTGGAAGGACTGATGCTGAAGCCGAAGCTCCAATACTTCAGCCACCTGATGCGAAGAGCCACCTCTTGGAAAAGACCCTGATGCTGGGAAAGACTGAGTGCAGGAGGAGAAGAGGGTAACAGAGGATGAGAGGGTTGGATGGCATCGCTCGCTCAATGGACAGGAACTTGAGCAACCTTGGGAGATAGTGAAGGACAGGGAAGCTTGGCAGGCTGCAGTCTGTGGGGTGGCAGAGTCAGACCCAACTGAACAACAATAATATACAACTTTATTGACATACAATAAACTTCCCATCTTTGAAATGTACAATTTGACAAGTTTGACTAATGTATATGCCCATGAAACAGGGTGTTTTGGATGAAATGAATTTTCCCATGTGGTCCTGCTCTTTACATTCTGTTTCAGGGACCCCTCCTTGAAGGCCAGCAGCTCTCCCCGCCCCCGCCTCACTCCCCATCACCACTGCAACCCTGATGTCTCCCATGACTTACAAACGTTCCTTCCTGGAAGGATAATAACTCTGGGATCTAAACTCAAGCAGGTTTGTTCTAACGTTCTAAGAACAGCCCCAGCAGGCCAAACACATTCATTTAATGTCTTGTCCAACAGGAAACAACCACCTCTTTTAACAGAGTCCTTTGGAACATGTCATTTCAAATGGGTCCAAAGGAGATACTGTCCAAGTCTCAACTGCGCAGTTGAACCCACGGAAAACTTGGGACATTTCATCGCATCTTGAATCAGATGACATCCCTCAGAGATGCAGCACTGTCTTTGATCATCGGAAGGGTGGTAAAAGAAAGTGACTTGCAGAAATAAAACAACAAACATTTCGGTGACTCAGAAAATGCCTAGAAATCACACCAGGCAAAAGTTTTTCCATTCAAAAATCCCCCAAAACTCTACCTAATAACCACCTCTGGCTCCAAACTTTTGCCGGCAGGCGGAGAACTTACTAAATTTTGGCTCTAAGAGGAAATGACATAAAAATCCTGACTCAGTCACTGTTTCTTCCTTTCCATTAGGTTTGATTTTGCTTTAAACATAAAAACCATTTTATTTGCTTCAAACTAAGTACGGTTTCACTTACAAAGCACTTACTGCAATAATTGAGCATTAAAAGATTTGAAAAGAATTCCAATAATGCCAGTATATTGTCTACAGTTCAGTTCAGTTCAGTCGCCCAGTCACGTCTAACTCTTTGCAACCCCATGGACTGCAGCACGCCAGGCCTCCCTGTCCATCACCAACTCCCGGAGTTTNGCAATAATTGAGCATTAAAAGATTTGAAAAGAATTCCAATAATGCCAGTATATTGTCTACAGTTCAGTTCAGTTCAGTCGCCCAGTCACGTCTAACTCTTTGCAACCCCATGGACTGCAGCACGCCAGGCCTCCCTGTCCATCACCAACTCCCGGAGTTTGCTCAAACTCATGTCCATTGAGTCTGTGATGCCATCCAGCTATCTCATCCTCTGTTGTCCTTTCTCCTCCTGCCTTCAATCTTTCCCAGCATCAGGGTCTTTTCCAATGAGTCAGTTTTTCACAAATTGTCTACAGGTGGCCCACACATGAACATGAAAGAAAAACCTCCTGTAGCTTAAAACTATCTTTGAAATTTGAAGATAAACACAGGGTCCTCAAACGCCAATAAGCAACTAAGTTACGGTAACCCTTTGGTTCAGTAAGTAGAAGTCAGGGGACATAAGCAACATCCACTGTACCAGGAACTGAAGAATAGGAGGAAGCAGGTTCAAAATAGCAATGGGTTTTCCCTTGAGATGTACATGTTACAATAAGTGTTTGATTCCATTTTAGATATGGAAAGAGAGTGTCTTTTTTCCCACTGAGAGGGGAAACAGGAAGCGTATATTATAAAGCGTATATTTGCCCCATTACAATGTCCTATCTGGAAAATTGAAAAGGTGGAGAAATGATGAGTCACAAGTGCGTGACTCAGTAAAAAATGGCCTTCTGGATTACAGGGACATGTCTGCATGAATGAACGCCTCCCACAGCCTTCTCTATTGGGATCCTTGCTTCGAAACATCTACACGGTGAGCAGCACAGTGGGTTTGGGTGGTGTGTTTTGTTTGGAACCGAAAGGGTCACAGAAAGACCGCCACCAGGCTGCAGGCAGGCCACTCCCAGAACCAAGGGGCCATGGTGTCATGGAAGGACTAGGGTCCGTAGCAGCTGGCACCTCAGGACCTGAGCCAGGCATGATGGACCCTGAGAGATCTAGATGTTTCCAGTGGAGCCAAAAGAAAAGCTTTCCTGGATGACCTATCATCTCCATGTTTAGACCCTTACCTGCCATGTAGGCAAACACCCCCAGCAGATACAGAAAATCTGGGAAAAGTTCCAGCAGAAAAAGTAAAAAATTGTCATGAAAGGGCCAGGAGAACAAGATAAAATTAAGTATCTCTCCCTTTGCTATGGACTGAATTGTATCTCCCCCGCCCCCCTCCCTAATTTCATATGTTGAAGACGTCAGCCTTCTTTATGGTCCAACCCTCACATCCATACATGACAACTGGAAAAACCATGGCTTTGACTGGACCTCTGTTGGTAAAGTGACGTCTCTGCTCTTTAATATTCTGTCTAGGTTGGTCATAACTTTTCTTCCAAGGAGCAAGCATCTTTTAATTTTGTGGCTGCAGTCACCATCCACAGTGACTGTGGAGCCCAAGAAAATAAAATCTGCCACTGTTTCCACTTTTCCCCCATCTATTTGCCATGAAGTGATGGGACCGGAAGCCACGATCTTAGTTTTTTGAATGTTGAACTTTAAGCCAGCTTTTTCACTCTCCTCTTCCACCTTCATAAAGAGGCCCTTTAGTTCCTCTTCGCTTTCTGCCATATGGGTGGTGTCATCTGCATATCTGAGGTTATTGATATTTCTCCTGGCAATCTTGATTCCAGCTTGGGATTCATCAGTCTTGTATTTCGTATGATGTACTCTGCATATAAGTTAAATAAGCAGGGGGGCAATATATGTGGTGCAGCCAAAAAAAAATTAAAAAAGCTATCAAGAGGAAGAAAGACCAGAATTTGCTGTCTCTTTGCCACATGAGAACACGGCAAGAAGATAATCACCTTCAAACCTCACCAGCGGAGTTTTGGAGTTCTCACCAGAACCCGCACCACGTGTGCACCTGACCCCAGACTCCCCAGAATTCAGAACTGTGAGAAATACATGTCTCTTATTTAAGCCATCCAGACTGTGGAATTTCATTACAGCAGTCCGATCTGCCAGTGCAGGAGACACAAAAGACACAGGTTCAATCCCTGGGTCAGGATGATCCCCTGGAGGAGGGCATGGCAACCTACTCCAGTATTCATACTTGTCTGGAGATCCCATGGACAGAGGAGCCTGGAGGGCTACAGTCCATAGGGCTGTGAAGAGTTGAACGTGACTGAAGCAAGTTAGTACGTACAGTTCACTACCATATTCCTGGAGAAGTTCTTTACTTGGGGAGATGAGCTAATTATTTGGAGTGGACTCGGTAGCATTTTCATGGTGTCTAGTTCAAGTCAATCATATTTGTGAGAAATTTCAGGTGATTAACTTATGTGAAGTGTGAAAGTCACTCAGTCGTGTCTGTCTCTTTGCAACCTCGTGGACCATACAGTACATGGAGTTCTCAAGGTGAGAATACTGGAGTGGGTAGCCTTTTCCTTCTCCAGGGGATCTTCCCAATCCAGGGATCAAACCGAGGTCTCCTGTATTGCAGGCAGATTCTTTATCAACTGAGCTAAGAAGACTCCCTATCTGTCAGCTTTGGAACCAGGACTGTGAACTGAAGTCTATGGGTTCTAAGCTCACGTTCCTAAGAACTACACTTTACCGTAAATTTTGTGAGAAACACTGGATTAAGACGTTCAATGTGTTTTAATTACAGGGTACTGTTTGCTTTCAAAACTACATAGGAAACTTGTTTTGCAAGGTTAGATGTGAGCTGGATGATTCAGATTTCTGAAAAAACATACAGTAATCAAGTCAGTTCTCTTAATAAAATGACATCTGACTCCTGCAAAAGCTCTGGAATGACCTCTTAAGACTGGGAAAGCTGAGACTTCAAATGTAAACTTTGGAAAGTGCAGACTTCAAAAGGATAAAAGTGGTCAAACAGGTTAAGTCAGTATGTGCTCAGGATTTACATTTTCTGCACTATTGAAACGTTTGAAATAGGAGCATAGTATTTTTTCAAAACTGAAGTATAGGTGCTGTACAATATTATATGTTACAGGTGTATGACATAGTGATTCACAATTCTAAAGATTATATCCCATTTATAGTTGTTATAAGATATTGGCTGTATTTCCTGTGTTATACAATATATCCTTGTAGCTTACTTTATACCTAATAGTTTGTACCTCTTACTCCCCTACCTTTATATTGCCCGCTCCCCCTTCCCTCTTCCCACTGGTTACCATTAGCTCACACTCTCTACACCAGCAAGTCAAGCACAGTACATTTAAATACAACATTTATGTATTTATAATTTAATTACTATTATGGCATCAAAATCTTTGTCTTTAACTACAGTGTGATACAATGATATTTTGCTAAACATGATGAGAAATAAAAGTTTTCACTGAAAAATATTACTCATAATAATTTAAAAAGCTGTTATGAATGTCTGCATCTTTTAGCAAATCTACTAATGTCATGGGCTGGCGGAAGAAAGTTAAGTAGACTGTAGCCAGACAGGCTCCTCTGTCCATGGGATTTCCAGACAAGAACACTGGAGTGGGTTGCCATGCCATCCTCCAGGGGATCTTCCTGACCCAGGGATCAAACCCACATCTCTTAAGTCTCCTGCATTAGCGGGCGGGTTCTTCACTAGCGCCACCTGGGAAGCCCCAAATTCTCTCTAGGTGTCATCTAAAGAAAACTTTTTTCCAAGTTTTATATTGTAAATTCAAGCAAAGAACTAGAACAGGATAAAGCGATTACAAAGAAATGCATGCTTTTCCCTCCCTGTGCTTATTCTGTGAGCTTGTTTCTTATTTTGTCTAGGTTCGGTGATTTTGCTGACTGTCACTGCCAAACGAACCGCCCTGTTGTCAGCAGCCGGGAGGGGGACTGTGAGATTTCGCTTGCCGGCTGCGGTGATGTGACCCACTAGGCGCGTGTGACGCATCCCTTCTGTTAGGCATGCGCGTTACGGTCTCCATCCTCTGTAACGAAAGGAAGCCGTGCTGGCCTGGTGACTAAGGCGCCGTGTTCATGCCTGCGCTGTTTGGGTCCTGGCCTCTTCTGACTCAGGCTGTCAGTGGCTCTTGAGGCTTCTGGGCAAAAGGCTAGAGTCAGGCGCCCAGCAGTCATGGTTTGGGTAGCCTATGTTCAAAACGGTGCAATCTGCCCCTAGGGCACTTTCTCGGACAGCCTATAACTAACTCAGTGTAATTATTATCTTCATCTCTTCAAAACAATGTTCATTTTGGCACCTGGTGGTTTAGGTGGTTTAAAGATGTAACTGTTACAGGACAGGGTTTGGTTGCTCGAAATCAGTGTTAGTGGTGGGCAGCTAGACCCTCAGAGGACCAATTATGGAGGTAGATTTGGAAAATGAATACTCTCTCCTCTAGCCCAGGTTGAAACAGGACTGCCCCATACCGCCTTGCTACCAACTTACCCAAAGCAAAGGGTGATGGTTAACTCTAAGAGTGGGATCCTCTGCCGCTAAACAGACCAGGTGGCACGGAGGGCATGACAGAGGTCAGTAGCCCCCATGGCTGACATGTTTCTCAAATTCACCCATTCGGGGAATAACTGCCACAGGCCAGGCACTGCCGGGAGCCCAGATACGACTCTATTGTGGTTCTTGGAGGAGCTGGCAGGGCCCCCAGGGTAGACCTGGCCCCCGGCACTGACCCCAAGAGCTCCTGGGCACAGAAGCCAGGGGTTCGTCTGAGGGCCCACCCCCAGAAGTCCTGCAGCCTCCATGGCGAGGTGGGCCAGGGAGTAGGGAGGAGGCACAGCTGGGACTCCGAAGCGGCAGAGGTCCACACTGTTACCCATGGAGCATTCAGGATGTCTATCCTAATCCATTTCTCCTAGAGTAAAACCCTCCTCAGGGACCAGAAATATCACTTGGAGAACGAGGTTGCTGTTGCAACTTTATTTCCACCGTAAAATTCCAGATCTGCCATCCCCTTGCTGAGATGCTGACAGGACCATTCTTGAAAAGGAGTGGACGGAATACAAAAGAATCCAAGTTTGCACTTTCAAAGACCTTAGTTATGAGTTGAGTTGCATTCCTTCCCAAATCCCTGCGTTGATGTCCTAACCCCCCAGGACCTCAGAATGTGTCTGTATTTGGAGATGGGGCCTTCAGGGAGCTAGGGGTGTGTGTGTGTGTGTGTGTGTGTGTGTGTGTGTGTGTATGCTCAGTCATGTCCCACTCTGCAACCCCATGGACTGTAGGCCTCCAGATTCTTCTCTCCATGAGATTTCCTAGACAAGAATACTGGAGTGGGTAGCCATTCCCTTCTCCGGGAGATCTTCCTGACCCAGGGATTGAACCCTGGTCTCCCACATTGCAGGCAGATTCTTTTCTGTCTGAGCCACCCAGGTCATTGGTAAAGAATCCGGCCAGGAGACTCAGGAAATGTGGTTCGATCCCTGGGACAGGATGATCCCCTGGAGGAGGAAATGGCAACCCACTTCAGTATTCTTCCCTGGGAAGTTCCAAGAACAGAGGAGCTGGGTGGTCTCCAGTTCCAGGGGGTGGCAAAGAGTCGGCCATGACTGAGCATGCCCACACAACCATATAACCACTCTTACCAAAAACCTTCTCTTTAGAAGCACAAATTCCTATCTACAGTTTGCTTGAATGTTTTCAAGGAAAAGGCACTTGAAGAAAACCATTTGGATGGGAATGTACAGCCAGCTCTCTTCTGACACACTCAGTGGTGTGTGCAAAGCTCTGTTGTGTATATGATGGAACTCACATCATGCCATCATCCAAGACCAAGCCCTAAGTCAAGACATTCATACACGCAAAACCATAGAACTCTGTGATGCTGATAAAGTGACAGGCAACTCGCTGACAGTGATTACACTTGCCTTTTCAAATGCCACATTTTTGGCAATCATTTGGAGTGGGGCTTTTTTTTTTTTTTTTCCTAAACAAAGATCCAAGGAAAACAGAGGCAAGGCTTTCAAAGGCACCCATTACACCAAGGGAAGCCATCCATGAGGGTGCGTGCAAGCCAAGAGTAACTATTTTTACTCCTACATTCTGAACACTGTTTCTTTTCAAACGGGCTGTGTGAAAGGTTGCTGGCCGGCTTCTAACTGGAAAAGTCACAGAACTTTACCCTTGCAGAAAATATCTATAACAGTTTCTTCCTTGGAAAAAAATGACAAACCCTGAATCATATTTTCTAGGATCTTAAAATAATGATGTCGATTTGCTGGTTTATTTGAAAATTCCATGGTCATAGAATAACCAATGAAAGATTCAATCTATTTCCATCGGAGCAATCAAGGGAGAAAGAGGCAGCTGAAAGCAGCTCTGATACTTTGATTTAATGATTTGTCAGCAAGTCCAAAACACAAAACCCACGTTCTGACAATGGGTGGCTCTGAAATACAGCAAGCGCTGCAGGGCCTAGGC
Organism: Neotragus moschatus; assembly: GCA_006410615.1. Taxonomy (NCBI): domain Eukaryota; kingdom Metazoa; phylum Chordata; class Mammalia; order Artiodactyla; family Bovidae; genus Neotragus; species Neotragus moschatus. The sequence goes on along the minus strand of SJYA01000062.1, from coordinate 247,340 downwards.
TGGGGGCCTCCCTGGAGACCATTCTTCTTTCTTTCTTTAAATCAGCCTTAAGGAATTCTTAAACCTCTCAAATCGTCACTGGTAGAATGTCCAGCGTTTCTCCCTTGGCCACTAAAGTTGAAATGCTTTCTTGTCCTTCTGAACTTTCTGAGCCCTGCACATGGGTGGATGAAGACAAGGTGGGTGTAATAAAAAATCTTAGAATGAAGATGAAGAGTAGAGCTTGTATTATTCAGAGAGAAGTAAGTCAGAAAGAGAAAAATACTGTATATTAACGCATATATGTGGAATCTAGAAAAATGGTCCTGATGAACCGATTTTGCAGGGCAGCAAAGGAGACGCAGACATAGGGAGCAGACTCGTGGATACAGTGGGGGAGGAGAGGGTGAGACAATCGAAACAGGAGCACTGAAACATACATATTACCATATGTAAAACAGCCAGTGGGGCTTTGCTCTATGATGCAAGGAGCTCCACCTGGTGCTCTGGGACAACCTAGAGGTGTGCGACAGGGTGGGTGGGAGGCAGCTTCAAGAGGGAGGGGACATACGTATACCATATGTATACCATATACATATATATATATATATGGCTCATTCATGCCGGTGTGCGCCAGAAACAAACACAACACTGTAACGCATCCTCCAATTAAAAATAGATTTAAAAAAAAAAGAGAGAGTAGGGCTTATGGGTCCCATGAGAAGACTTAGATGAGCAACTGTTCTATAAATCTTCTTCATATTAAGAAAGAGCATGGTCAGTGGAGAAAGGGAAGGAATTATCAAGCCTTTATAGGCAGAGTCCGGGGCAAACAACCATGCATGTAGCTCAGAGGATGGCGTGCAGTACGTGATGCTGGCTGAAGGGCCAGCAGGAGACTCCCGCCACGTCCCTGTGAAGTTCCTCCATCCTGGGGTGTTTCCCAGTCCTGCAGGGGCAGGTGTGAATGTCATGTCAAGAGACTTAAGGTCGTGGACACACAGGGCTCTGCAAGTATTAGGATCAGGAGGTGACACCCTTCAGGGCTAGGCTTCTTGCTAACTCTGCAGACGTTATGCAGCACTGCCCTGGATGGCCTGGGTACTCACGGGGTGGCCCCGAGCGGGCAGCACCAGCCTCACCTGCGACCCGTGAGACACGCAGAACACCAGGCCCCACCTGAGACCCAGCGAAGCAGAGTCTGCCTGTTCCCAAGGTCCCCGGGTGACGCCCACACCTGCTGACTTTAGTCTGTTGCTAAAACAAAGTACCATAGACTGGATGGCTTGGAAAGTGCAGAAATTTATTTTCTGACAGCTCTGGAGACTGGGAAGTCTAACATCAAGGTGCTGGCAGGTTTGGTGTCTGGTGGGAGCCCAATTCTTGGTTCATAGAGGGCTATCTTGTCAGTGTGTCCTCATGGTAGATGGGGCAGGGAGCTCTTCTGGGGTTTCTAAGGGCACTAATCCCATTTGTGCTACCCTGGTGGCTCAGGGTGGTAAAGAATCTGCTTGCCCATGCCTGCCAATGGGGGGAGATGTGAGCTTGATCCTTGGGGTCGGGAAGATCCCCTGGAGAAGGAAACGGCAATTCTTGCCTGGAGAACCCCATGGACAAAGGAGCCTGAGGGGTGACAGTCCATGGGGTCCCAAAGAGTCAGACATGACTGAGCAGCAACAATACTTAACCCCATTCATGGAGGCTCTGCCTTCTGACCTGACCACCTCCCCAAGGTGCCACAGATGGACGCTGAACAATCTCCCCTGAAATTCACACTTGAAAATCCTAGACCACACCCCCCTTTCTAATCCCGTCACATGGGGGTAGGGTCTAGGATTTTCAAGTGTGAATTTCAGGGGAGATTGTTCAGCGTCCATCTGTGGCACACAGCAAGGTCCAGGCTGGAAGGGGAGGGAGAGGGTTTGATTGTTACCAGTGATATCACGTGACAGGGACATGAAGCCGTCCTGGGGTTAACGTGGGGACAGATGATTCTCCACAGGAATCTTGCATGGCAAACAAGGCAAACTTGGTTGACAGGGTTCTTCCAGAGGAATGTTTATCATTCAGGTTGCCAAAGGCGACAGAGTCAACTGGACTCTCACGGATGTTCAATGGGAGTTGAGCAGTCAGCCATAGGCTCTATTCTTAGAATTGTTCCACTAGATCAGCAGATTAAATATATAAATATATATATATATATTCATATACATATATCTGGAGAAGGAAATAGCAGCCCACTGCAGTATTCTTGCCTGGAGAACCCATGGACAGAGGAACCTGGCGGGCTACAGTCCACGGGGTCGCAAGAGTCGAATATGACTGAGCAACTAACGGAGAATACAGATAGCTTTATTTCTCTCTGACTCTCTCTATATATATCTTATCTCCCAAGCTGTAATTACTGAATGTTATTTGTACCTACCAAGCCTAACAGAGAGGACAGAGGTGACTTGATTACTCTCGACTGTCTTTAACTGACTTCTATTGCCAATAAAACCAGAAACTGACTTCTCTCCGTGTTTGGTTTTACTGGTTGACTCTGTTTTCAACAGTTTCGTCTAGCGAGGCAGTTTTACAAAACTTACAAGATCCAAACTTTTAATCCACTCCATTTCCTCAAGGTTCCCTTTGCCCTTAAATAGGATGACCGAAAGCCAGATCACACTGCCTGGTTCTGAACTTCACAGCACCCTTCCAAAGCACAGCACAACACCGGGAGAGCATCTCTCCTGCTGACTGTGAATGACATTGCTTAATAACCAGCGACACTAAGTATGAAAAAAAGTATCAGAGACAAAAGGACAGAGGTTACCCCTCAGTAGCAGTGACTCTGTCAAGACTGACTGCTTTTCTGACTTGACCCAAAAGGGCTTCCAGGTGAATGTCTGTATCCTCTAGGGAGTGGGACTGAGGTGGAAACCCATTCGAGCTGTCAGTAGGAAGGCCTAACTACTGAAGGGGCTGTGCTTTCACTCCAGGGTACTTTTCAATTTTATCTCAAAACTTATGGCTTAAAAAAAAAGAAAGCAAGAAAGAAAGAGAGATTCCAGGTGTCTGGAGCATTACGCCACGTGATTTGCAGAACATAAAATCATGGAAAGTCACACCACTTCCTGATAGCACATAGCTCATATTGGCCACTGAAACCCTTCTTCTGACTAATTCATTCCATGCTGTAGTTTTCCAAGGTTGACTCATAACCATATCCTACTTTTCTCATTTCCTGAAATGATTCTGATGAAGGTTATTCCACATAAAAAGTGGAATAATATATAAAATCCAGAGACCTAGGTACAACTTAAAAATCTTAAGTCTAAGACCCAGATGAACTTCTGGTCATAAATTCATCAGATGGATCCATGTTTCTGGGCATCACAAGGACATCACACACTCCAGGAGATGAGGCTGTAACACAGGCCTGGGCTTGTGATCAAAAGTTCCTGAATTCAATTCAGAATCGGATCTACTTTCTATGAAACAAGTAAGCTATAAAGCAGAAATATATTCACACCAAAAAAAGGGTCTGAAATCAATTTGAAGATGTAAAAGAATGAGACGGAGTATAGTCTTAGTTGCTCAGTCATGTCCGACTCTGTGCAACCTTATGGACTGCAGCCCACCAGGCCCCTCTGTCCATGGAATTCTCCAGGCAAGAATACTGGAGTGGGTAGCCATTCCCTTCTCCAGGGCATTGTCCTGACCCAAGGATCGAAGCCGGGTCTCCTGCACCTGCAAGTTGATTCTTTACCATCTGAGCCACCTGGGAAGCCCATGTTTTTCAGTCACTAAGCCGTGTCCAACTCTTTGTGACCCCATGGACTGCAGCATGCCAGGCTTCCCTGTCCTTCNATTCCCTTCTCCAGGGCATTGTCCTGACCCAAGGATCGAAGCCGGGTCTCCTGCACCTGCAAGTTGATTCTTTACCATCTGAGCCACCTGGGAAGCCCATGTTTTTCAGTCACTAAGCCGTGTCCAACTCTTTGTGACCCCATGGACTGCAGCATGCCAGGCTTCCCTGTCCTTCAGTATCTCCCAGAGTTTGCTCACACTCACGTCCATTGAGTCAGTGATGCCATCCAACCATCTGTCGCCCCTTCTCCTTCTGCCTTCAATCCTTCCCAGTAACAGGGTCTTTTCCAATAAGTCAGCTCTTAGAAGGAGTATAGACCCTTCTGTTTTGTAAAATGGGATCACCATTATGCTTCATTTAAAGAAAACTTCACTATTTAATCATTGACTTTTTTTTTTTTACATTATTAACAAAAGGAAGATGGGGTACTTTATTTTTTTTATTCCTTTTAGTGTGGAGAATTTTATTTTTTATTTATTTATTTTTGGCACTTAGAAATTTTTTAAGGATAATTGCAATATTGTGTTGGTGTTTGCCATACATCAACATGAATGTGGAATACTTTAAATTGATTTCCCTGTGTTTTAAGGAAGATAAATGCTTTAAAATCACTTGTGTTCTCTTAAAAAAAAAACAACCCTCAGAAACAACGGACAGTTCAACTCTTTAATTGGAGTTTATGGCTTGTACTACACAAGCCAGCTCTTCACTAATTATTTCTCGGGCCCCATGTTGTGCTCAGTTGCTTCAGTCACGACTGATTCTTTGCGATCCCTATAGCCCACCAGGCTCCTCTGTCCATGGGATTTTCCCAGCAAGAATACACGAGTGAGTTACCATTTCCTTCTCCAGGGGATCTTCCCAACCCGGGGAATGAACCCAAGTCTCTTGCGTTTCCTGCATAAGCAGGCGGGGACTCTTTACCACTGAGCTGCTGGGGAAGCCCATACTCATCTCCTATCTTGGAGACTTAGAATTATTTTAATTTCTCTAGTTAACAACCCGAAAAATATGTGTGTTTCTATATAAAGATGTGAAAATATTTTGAATCAGGTAATCACTTTTTCTTTAAAAAAAAAATCATGTTGACAATCATTCAACGTGTCTAATGCCCACTGAGGGACACATTTGGAAAAATCTTTCAAAGTAAGTGATGCACTGGGAGCTGAAGCGCTAATGAAATGATGACTCAGGAGGCCAGGGTCAAGAATGGCAGCTAAACCCAGGAGGTGAAAAGCTGGCAGGGAATTTTAGAAGCTGGATCAGACTGACCACACGGCGGTTCAGGGATGGACTGATCTGACGCACAAAAGGGGAGACGAGAAGACAGTGTGCACCTCTTGACGGGCAGCGGTAACAGGACATCTCACGTAAATGAAAACAGAACTAACACTCTAACTTGACCCCTTTTCAGATCTATGAGTTCACAATAAATAGATGTATAAAGGGATGTGCTAACAGTGTGCTATTGCCGAGAAGTGTCTAAAAAGGGACTTTCTACCAGACAAACAACCCAGATAGCAACAGATGTTAAGAAATATCAACCAAGTGGAATGGGGTCTGTCTTATCTGAATTGTGATCCAAACATGCTAAGTACAAAAACAGATTCTTGAGGCAGTTTGGGAAATTCGAATACAGAATCGATATTTGATATTAAGAAAGAACTTTTATGACTCCTTATCTCTTGGGGATGCATATCCTAGAAATGATACAACGCTAGGGGGTGTGTTTAAAACTACCCCGAGGTGTAAGGATGGGAAGGGGGGATTCCATGTGTTGATCACTGCTGAAACTGGGTGATGAGCTGTGTCTTTGAGGTTCAGTAGACTATTTACTCTGTTTTTGCACGTGTTTGAAAATCTTCATAAATACAAAGTTATTTTTAAAAGGTAGCAAAGAATTGGTAAGAGATTTAAGATAAGGGCAGCATCACCTGGGGATTCCCTGGTGGCTCAGATGGTAAAGAACCTGCCAGTCAATGCAGATTTGATCCCTGGGTCGGGAAGATCCCCTGCAGGAGGGCATGACAACCCACTCCAGTGTTCTTGTCTGGAGAATCCCAAGGACAGAGGAGCCTGGTGGGCTAAGTCCAGGGTGTTGCAAAGGGCTGGACAGGGCTGAACGACTAAGCACACATGCACTCATTGTAAACTGACACGGTATAAGATGGTTTTCGTAATAAAATGTGTAATTCATACAAATTGAAAATATATAATTTTACATTTTTAGCAATTTTTCAAGATAGTGAGGTCACCAATGAAAATTTTGAGACTCTAACACAAAGTATACAACAGAACTCTCTTGGACACAACTTGACCTAGCAGCCCCAAACAGACAATAGGGTAAAGATTTAGAGCAATTTTCAAAATGCTGGAAAATAGGCACCAGGGAATACCTCAGCCCATTTTTTGAAGGAGGACATAACAGAATCAAAGCTTTTGTTTCTTACTAAGCTTTGATTCTGTTATGTCCTCCTTCAAAAAATGTAGGAACTGGGTTCGATCAGAACTGGGTCAGGTCAGTCACCTGACCCAAAAGGTCTCAGGTCAGTGCTGAGAAGGATGCTATTACTGCACAGATGATCAAACACTGGATGCTTTATGGTACTTCAAAGCTGTGAGGACCAAACCAGAGCCACGGGTAAGGGTGATGTCCCTTTGACCATCAAGCCATGTGGACACCTCATACCTGCATGGGTCATTCCAGCCACCCACTTCAGAGACATTAACTCATAACCTCTACAACAATCCAATGAGCTATGGCAGGCGCAACCTGCTTTTATATCACCTATGGAAAGACTTGTGCAGATCATGTGATTGCCCAAGTCAGAGAGAGACTCAAGAAGAGACCTGGAAATAAAACCCAACCCAGGGACTCCCCTGGTGGTTCACTGGCTAAGACTCTGAACCCCAAATGCAGGGGCCCTGTGTTCGATCCCCGGTTGGGGAACTAGAGCCCACTCGCCACATGCTACAACAAAGTTTGAAGATCCCGAGTGCCACAACTAAGACTGGCACAGCCAAAGAGATAAACAAATAACTATTTAAAAAAACAAACAAACAAACCCCAACCCAACACTTGGAAAGCCCGGCACACAGCTTTAAAAATCACAATATACTCTGTTCCAAGCTTGGGGAAGATACTGAACTGAGTGATATATTAAGATGCGTACTAGCATGGGTCAAGTGGTGAGTTCTTTAATTTCCAGAATAATTTTTTAAAAGAAAAAACACTAAAACAACTTTCACGTTGGATGTATTTTCACGCTGGATTCCCTGGGGGCTCGGACGGTAAAGAATCTACCTGTAATGCGGGAGACCTGGGTTCAATCCCTGGGTTGGGATGATCCCCCGGAGCAGGGAACGGCAGGCAACCCACTCCAGTATTTTTGCTTGGAGAATCCCAGGGACAGAGGTGCCTGTTGGGCTACAGCCCACGGGGTCGAAGAGAGTGGGACATGACTGGGCGATTGACACTTGGATGTACTGAAAAGATGAGACAGGCGGTGTCTGGTTTTCACAGGAAAAGATGGCGCTGATCACCTTGGCACCCATCAGCGGCCATGGTGATGATGAAGTGGCGGGAAAACAGTAGCTCCTGTAAGCTGCAGCTCCCTACCGACCAGGTTTGGGGGGCAGGCACTTGGCCCCTGCTCTCTTTCATCCTCAGACTTCTCCGGGACAGAAAGCGAGATCGCTTTCTCACAGTTGAGGAACCGAGGCTACAACGTCAGGTGTAACTCTCTTGGATGTTTGACTTGGAATCAGGATCTGAAGCAAAGCGACAATGAAATAGTACCCGGCCTGACACGAATTCTTAAAATAGTGGAGACTGATCCATTATACTCGGCGGCAAACCATGTTGACAAGATCAAGCCATCAAGGAGATGCCTGTGGCCCCGCTAACTACTGATGGAAAAAGCCTGCTTCTCTTAATGCCGCTGACAGTCCACCTGGCCACTCCAGGGCAGATGTTATCCTGGGCTAGCTCCCTGCCCTGACAGATTAACAAAGGAACATGCTCAAAAAAAAAAAAAAAANGGGCATCTTTCTTCAACAGACCCTTTATCTTAACTTCGACCCACGTCAGCCTCAGACTCTGTCATCACCACTGCCATCATGTATTGACTGGGTGTCCACTGTTTTCAGGGGAAAAGAAAGCTGGAGAACAGGCTCCTGCCTTTTCAGAACTAACATCTGAAGCAGAAAGGCACTTAATCTGACACGAGCTACTAGAAACCTGTCTTCCCTGTGGCTCAAATGGTAAAGAATCTGCCTGCAACGCAGGAGACCCGGGCTAATCCCTGGGTCGGGAAGATCCCCTGGAGAAGGGAGTGACAGCCCACTCCAGTGTTCTTGCCTGGAGAAGCCACAGACAGAGAAGCCTGGCAGACTGTAGTCCATGGGGTCACAAAGAGTCAGACACGACTGAGTGACACACACACACACAAACAGTCGGACACAACTGAGTGACTAACACTTCACACTTCACTAGAAACCTAAGAACACACTGTACGCGCTGGTGTAAAACTTAATTTGGTGCCAATATTGGCCCCACCTTTTCGAGTTGAAATTCAGGATGCATGGTGTTTTCGCCTAAAAGGGGCTCAGCCTTTCTGGAAAACAAGTTGGTGATAGGTAACCAACTATGCTTATAAAGTCCACGATCTTGGACTCTATGGTTTCATTTGGGGGAAATAATTAGTATATTGGGCTTCCCTGGTAGCTCGGATGGTTAAGAATTCACCTTTAATGAAGGAGACCTGGGCTCAGTCCCTGGGTTGGGAAGATCCCCCGGAGAAGAGAATGGCAACCCACTCCGGTATTCTTGCCTGGAGAATCCCATGGACAGAGGAGACTGGTGGGCTACAGTCCATGAGCTTGCAAAGCATCAGACACAGCTAAGCACAATTAGTATGAAAAAAAAAAAAAAGAGACAAATGGTATGAAGATGTTTAGATCAGAGCTGTTTATGATAGAGAAATGTCTAAGGAAATGAAGCTGGAGAGGCAAGCGGGGGCCATGTCAGGCCTTGGAGGGACGTAGACACCATCCTGTAAGAACTGGGAGCCCACTGGAAGGAACGAGATGAGGCCTGAGACTCGGAAGACCACTCCAGGCACCTTGTAGAGCTTGACCTGAACAGAGGACAGGGGTCAGAGGGGAGAGCCACGTGGAGGTTAGGGCAGCCACCGGGTGGGAGGTGAGGAGGGTCAGGACCCAAGCAGCAGTGCTGGGCACACACATGCGAGAAAATGGCCAGTGAATCAAAGCAGAACAAAAACCCAGTTAAGGATCACAACTATGTAAAACGCTACCTTTGTTCACTGGAAAAGATTTTCAAAGGCATTTATAGAGTAATGCAAATTGAATATGATACTCATTGATTTTCTTTTTTCTGAGAAGCTTATGAAAACCACGTAATGATAAATACACGTTTGCAATTTTGAGTCCAAGCTTTGACCCCTGCTTCTCATTTCGGATAGTGCGACCCAAGTGTGGTCAGCATGCGTCTGCCATGAGGTCAGAATAGAAACTGAGAGTGTTTAGAGACTTTTAAAGCAACTTATCAGAAAAACTGCCCATCTGTTGCATCTACCAATAAAACGTTAGGGCTTGTGTTTTGTCTATCTTCCCATGCATAGTTCTAGTAGTTCATTTTTATTATATTCTATTTACTAGTTGACAAGAGGTTGAAACAAAGCAGTCATACTCAGAGTCAGTTTGAGAAACACTGATTGAAAAACACTGCACAGCTGGGGTCTCCCAGAGGCGGCTAGCAGTGCCTCTCAGCCTAGCCCCCGCCCCAGATCTGGACGGATGTGTCATTTACATGGTGACTGGGATGCTGGGGCTTAGCAGCTGGGAAAAAGCCATATTATACAGTTAGACAGTCATAGTTGGGGAAAGACACTGATAGTGATCACTCGCATGAGCGTGTGTGTGTGTGTGTGTGTGTGTGTGTGTGTGTGTGTGTGTGTGTGTGACACATTACAACAAATGAGAAAACACTGCCTAAGACTTCCCTAATCCTTAAGATTCCACATGTCTCAGGGCAACAAAACCTACCAACTGCTACTAGGACCTGATGCAGCCAAATAAATAAATTAACTTTAAAAAAAGAAAACACTGCCTACACGAGAAAGGACACCATCACAGAGCACTAGGACCTCTTCCCGGCTGGCACCTTAGTTTTTGCCGTTTGAAGAAAGGGCACCCCTAGATGAATCCAACGGTCTGTCCTCTATGTGCTCTCTGAACATTTTGCCACTTACGTTTAATAAATCTTAGCCACAGAGAGATGACAGGGCTTTTTACTCCAAGGGCTTCACTGTGTCTCCCTCCACAATGCCTGTGTGCTTGTATGTGACTGATGCCCCGTAAGGGCGGGCTCGTGTCTGGATTTTTGCTCACTGTTGTACATGCGTGCACACATGGCACTGATCAGGACCACAGAGTGACTGACATGACCTCATGTCTACTGGCACATGTGGTCTATGGACAGCGCCCATCTGCAATGAGGTCACAACAGAAAGAGAGGGCGTTCACAAACTTTTAAAGCAATTTACCAGAAAAATTGCATGCTGCATCTAACAACAAAACCTGAAAGCTTATGTTTTGTACGTCTTCCTCTTCCACTTCATCCTCCTAGCAAGTTATTTTTTAGGCTTTCCAAGCTTATTGCCTCAGGGGAGCTGCAACCTGTCTCCGGGGCAGCGAAGGCTAATTACTGCATTCATTGGGGAGCTTTCCATTTCTTGCCTAACCTTCTACCTTTCTGGAATGTTCTAGATAATTCCACAGCGTAAATGGGGAGAGCTGGCTTCAAAGACCGGGAAACTTTCAGAGCTGTGTAAAGATGAAACGAGAAGTCTGGGGACAGAGGAAGCTGCCCTTTCCCAGGTGCAGAGGCTGGGCAGCCACATGGCATAGACGTGGGGTGGGCCTGGGCAGAGCAAGGTGGCCCACACAGCTGGCTTCTGGACACAGAAAGTCCTTCCCAGAACCTAGGCCTCCAAATCCTGTGTGAAGAATTCCAGAGTAGCTCAAGATTAACAGCACAGGGGTTCAAAGCAGGCTGCCTCCATGAATAAATGCTGGCCCACATACCATGTACTTACATGGCCAGAAATTATACATCAATAATAAATTTTACATATTTTCCATCTTCTTACTGAGAGAGTTAATTCTTAGGTAGGTTGATGAGAAATCTGGTGCCCCTGAGGAGGAGGAGAAAGGGGTCTGGAGCTCTCAAAGAGGAGAAAGGGACAAACTTTTTTTTTTTCTCCCTACATTTCAACATCTTAGTAATATGCAACATCATTCTCTTTAAGCAGAACTAATGATCACACAACAAAACAACTCATCTCGCTCCAGGATATGATTTTCCTTAAACTCTGAACCTATGATTACATAACAACAATGTATCCTGCTCAAGGGCGTGAACATTAAGAACCTTCAGATAATCCTGTCGTCTTAAGTGTATTTTGTAGGAGTGGGTCTGCTAAGATCTCTCTACTGTTAGTTCTAGTCCTGTTATCTTAAAATGTATGATGTGGGAGTGCGTCTGGTAGTTCAGTTCAGTTCAGTCGCTCAGTCCTGTCCGAATCTTTATGATCCCATGGACTGCAGTACACCAGGCCTCCCTGTCCATCACCAACTCACGGAGTCCACTCAAACTCATGTCCATCGAGTTGATGATGTCATCCAGCCATCTCATCCTCTGTCGTCCCCTTCTCCTCTTACCCCAATCCCTCCCAGCACCAGGGTCTTTTTCAATGAGTCAACTCTTCGCATGAAGTGGCCAAAGTATTGGAGTTTCAGCCTCAGCATCAGTCCTTCCAATGAACATCCAGCACTGGTCTCCTTTAGGATAGACTGGCTGGATCTCCTTGCAGTCCAAGGGACTCTCAAGAGTCTTCTCCAGCACCACAGTTCAAAAGCATCAATTCTTCAGTGCTCAGCTTTCTTCACAGTCCAACTCTCATATCCATACATGACCACTGGAAAAACCATAGTCTTGACTAGACGGACCTTTGTTGGCAAAGTAATGTCTCTACTTTTCAATATGCTATCTAGGTTGATCATAACTTTCCTTTGAAGGAGTAAATATCTTTTAATTTCATGGCTGCAAGCACCATCTGGAGTAATTTTGGAGCCCAGAAAAATAAAGTCAGCCACTGTTTACACTGTTTCCCCATCTATTTGCCATGAAGTGATGGGACCAGATGCCATGATCTTCGTTTTCTGAATGTTGAGCTTTAAGCCAACATTTTCACTCTCCTCTTTCACTTTCATCAAGAAGCTTTTTCTGCCATAAGGCTGGTGTCATCTGCACATCTGAGGTTATTGATATTTCTCCTGGCAATCTTGATTCCAGCTTGTGTTTCTTCCAACCCAGCGTTTCTCATGATGTACTCTGCATAGAAGTTAAATAAGCAGGGTGACAACATACAGCCTTGAAGTACTCCTTTTCCTATTTGGAACCAGTCTGTTGTTCCATGTCCAGTTCTAACTGTTGCTTCCTGACCTGCATATAGGTTTCTCAAGAGGCAGGTCAGGTGGTCTGGTCTTCCCATCTCTCTCAGAATTTTCCACAGTTTGTGGTGATCCACACAATCAAAGGCTTTGGCACAGTCAATAAAGCAGAAATAGATGTTTTTCTGGAACTCTCTTGCTTTTTCCATGATCCAGAGGATGTTGGCAATTTGATCTCTGGTTCCTCTGCCTCTTCTAAAACCAGCTTGATCGTCTGGAAGTTCATGGTTCACGTATTGCTGAAGCCTGGCTTGGAGAATTTTGAGCATTACTTTACTAGCATGTGAGATGAGTGCAATTGTGCGGTAGTTTGAGCATTCTTTGGTATTGCCTTTCTTTGGGACTGGAATGAAAACTGACCTTTTCCAGTCCTGTGGCCACTGCTCAGTTTTTCAAATTTGCTGGCTTATTGAGTGCAGCACTTTCACAGCATCATCTTTCAGGATTTGAAATAGCTCAACTGGAATTCCATCACCTCCACTAGCTTTGTTCCTAGTGATGCTTTCTAAGGGCCCACTTGACTTTTCATTTCAGTATGTCTGGCTCTAGGTGAGTGATCACACCATCGTGATTATCTGGGTTGTGAAGATCGTTTTCATACAGCCTTCTGTGTATTCTTGCCACTGTTGTTAATATCTTCTGCTTCTGTTAGGTCCATACCACTTCTGTCCTTTATTGAGCCCATCTATGCGTGAAATGTTCCCTTGGTATCTCTAATATTCTTGAAGAGATCTCTAGTCTTTCCTACTCAGTTGTTTTCCTGTTTCTTTGCATTGATCACTGAGGAAGGCTTTCTTATCTCTCCTTGCTATTCTTTGGAATTCTGCATTCAGATGCTTATATTTTTCCTTTTCTCCTTTGCTTTTCACTTCTCTTCCTTTCACAGCTATTTGTAAGGCCTCCTCAGACAGTCATTTTGCCTTTTTGCATTTCTTTTAAATGGGGATGGGCTTGATCCCTGTCTACTGTACAATGTCACAAACCTCCTTCCATAGTTCATCAGGCACTCAATCAGATCTAGGCCCTTCAATCTATTTCTCACTTCCACTGTATAATCATAAGGGATTTGATTTAGGTCATACCTGAATGGTCTAGTGGTTTTCACTACTTTCTTCAATTTAAGTTTGAATTTGGCAATAAGGAGTTCATGATCTGATCCACAGTCAGCTCCTGGTCTTGTTTTTCCTGACTGTATAGAGCTTCTACATCTTTGGCTGCAAAGAATATAATCAATCTGATTTATGTGTTGACCATCTGGTGATGTCCACGTGTAGAGTCTTCTCTTGTGTTGTTTGAAGAAGGTGTTTGCTATGATCAGTGTATTCTCTTGGCAAACTCTATTAGTCTTTGACCTGCTTCATTCCGTACTCCAAGGCCAAATTTGCCTGTTACCCCAGGTGTTTCTTGACTTCCTACTTTTGCACTCTAGTCCCCTATATTGAAAAAGACATATTTTTGGGGGTGTTAGTTCTAAAAGGTCTTGTAGGTCTTCATAGAACCATTCAACTTCAGCTTCTTCAGTGTTACTAGTTGGGACATAGGCTTGGATTATCATGATATTGAATGGTTTGCCTTGGAAATGAACAGAGATCATTCTGTCGTTTTTGAGATTGCATCCAAGTACTGCATTTCAGACTCTTTTGTTGACCATGATGGCTACTCCATTTCTTCTAAGAGATTCCTGCCCATAGCAGTAGATATAAGGGTCATCTGAGTTACATTCACCTATTCCAGTCCATTTTAGTTTGCTGATTCCCAGAATGTTAACGTTCACTCTTGCCATTTCCTGTTTGACCACTTCCAATTTGCCTTGATTCATGGAACTAACATTCTAGGTTCCTACGCAATATTGCTCTTTACAGCATCGGACCTTGCTTCTATCACCAGTCACATCCACAGCTGGGTACTGTTTTTGCTTTGGCTCCATCCCTTCATTCTTTCTGGAGTTATTTCTCCACTGATCTCCAGTAGCATATTGGGCACTTACCGACCTGGAGAGTTCCTCTTTCAGTATCCTATCATTTTGCCTTTTCATACTGTTCATGGGGTTCTCAAGGCAAGAACACTGAAGTGGTTTGCCATTCCCTTCTCCAGTGGCCCACATTCTGTCACCCTCTCCACCATGCCTGCCCATCTTGGGTTGCCCCGTGGGCATGGCTGAGTCTCACTGAGCTAAGGTTTCATTTACTACCTTGAGTCGTTCTTCTGATTTACTGTAATAACCAACTGAGAAGGACCCAACCCTGGAGTAGGCAATGGCAACCCACTGCAGTACTATTGCCTGGAAAATCCCATGGACAGAGGAGCCTGGTGGGCTACAGTCCATGGGGTCACAAAGAGTCAGACACGACTGAGCAAATTCACTTTCACTTACTAACCAACTGCATATAGCTCCCTTGCTAAGCCTAGTGAGGGGCAGTCTCCATCCCCCTTCTGATGTCTGTGTCAGAAGCTTGCTCTGTCACTTCTTATACTTTAATAAAACTCTGCTACACAAACGCTGTGGAGGGATCAAACCTGGTCCCTGGTCCTGAAGCTAAATCTTCTTTGGAGATCAGGAATCCGACATCATTCACCATAAGCTATCAGTGCCTTGGAAAAAAAAAAAAATTTGCAGTGCAGAGAATGTTGCCCCTGAAATCCAGATGTGGAAGCCCTAATCCCAGTGTGATGGTATTTGCAGGTGGGGCCTTAAGGAGGTGATTAGGTCAAGAGGGTGGAACCCTCATCATAGGGTTAGTGCACTCATGAGAAGAGGTCAGAGGTCACTCAGTCTTTCTACCACGTAAGGATAACAACCATAAGAGGGCCCTCACCAGAACCTANTGCAGGTGGGGCCTTAAGGAGGTGATTAGGTCAAGAGGGTGGAACCCTCATCATAGGGTTAGTGCACTCATGAGAAGAGGTCAGAGGTCACTCAGTCTTTCTACCACGTAAGGATAACAACCATAAGAGGGCCCTCACCAGAACCTAACCTTTCTGGCACTCCGATCTCATACTTCCATCCTCTAAGGCTGTGAGAAATACCTTTCTGATGTTTATAAGCTACCCAGCCTATGGGGTTGTGTTATTGCAACTTGAGTCGACAGAGAGAGTCAGAGAGTCCAGGAGTACTTGGCTCAAATTTAAGATCTCACACTCCTTGGTGTCCCTCACTGGGATGCGACAGAGTATTGACCTCTCCTACCATTGCCTGCTCCCCACACCCTGGGGTCACACCTCAAGGGGACTTCCTCACGCCAGGTGGGCATCCAAGATGACGTGGTGAAGCTCTGTCCACAGCCCTGGAGACTGTGTCTCCCAGCCACCCTCTGGCCTAGCAGGGCATCACCTGTGGCTCAGTCCATGGTCTAGGGAAGGAGGCTCACTCACAGCTTGGAAGTGGATTCGGGTCACTTGGGGAGGGAACTGCAGGGTCCTGAGTTCCCTTTTGAACTGTGGTGTTGGAGAAGACTCTTGAGTCCCTTGGACTGCAAGGAGATCCAACCAGTACATCTTAAAGGAGATCAGTCCTGAATATTCACTGGAGGGCTGATGCTGAAGCTGAAACTCCAATACTTTGGCCACCTAATGCAAAGAGCTGACTCATTGGAAAAGATCCTGATGCTGAGAAAGATTGAAGGTGGGAGGAGAAGGAAACGACAGAGGATGAGATGGTTAGATGGCATCACCGACTCAGTGGACATTAGTTTGAGTAAACTCTGGGAGCTAGTGATGGACAGGGAAGCCTGGCGTGCTGCAGCCCATGGGGTTGCAAAGAGTTGGACATGACTGAGTGACTGAACTGAACTAAGTACCCAGAATGAGGCATTAATGGAGGGGTGGAGGGTCTGGGTGACACGTCCCCTTGGGGGGTGTGTGGATGTGGACGAAGGAGAGCTACTGTGGGGAAGCACTGGGCCCCGGGCCAGTGCCCATTGCCGTGGTCTGCGGAGGTCCTGATTACGAGACAAGCAGTGCCAGGTTGCCTCCGCACCCCACTCCCAAACCAACACAGTTCCTTTGCCCTCTAGCTTCTCAGTTACAAGGAAACAAACCCTCCCTGCCTCTGCTTCCCTGTTCCTTGTCCTTTTTCGCTCCCCAGTGTGCACACATGTGTACAAGGCATACACAGACACCTTGTACATGTGCACATCCCAGGCGCCACGCACAGAGATCTGGGGCAAGAGTAAGAGTGCATCAGGCCCTGAGGAGACACCCAGGACCATCGAGCCTCGGCCTCACCGGAAAGGGAGCTGAGGAGAGGTCAGAGTCACGCCAGGCACCCTCACGCCAGTGTTCTTTGACCCGAAAGCTTTAAACTAAAAAACCTGATAAACGGTACAGCTTTGCCATCCTCCCACTCCTGTGCAACCCCCAAGCCCCATATGGTTCTGCCTGTTTCTGCAATTTGAGGCTGTGTGGGCACAAACCAAGGGCTTTAAAGCAAAAGGAAACCCTGAATACTTGAAAAATGGAGAACACAAGCTCTAGGAGGTATCCCTCTCTTCGATAAAGGTAACCAGCCGTTCGGATTAATTTTAAATCAACTCTGAAATGGTAAACTTCAGCCCAGTTTCTGACAGAGAAAATGCTTAGGGAAATCATTGCAGGATATAAACTTAACAACCAGAGACATGTCTAGCAAGTATGGGCTCCACTGGAATTTCCTACTTCTTGCTGCTATTGCTGGTGCAATGGAATAGTAAGGTAACAGGAAAAGGGGGAGGGGAGGGAAAGCAGCTCTCTCTTTTGGCTATATTCCAGACTTCCATCTGCTACCGGGCAGGAGATAATCGGAGTGAACTAGATACTGGCCTGTCTCGCGTGCATTCGGTTGGTCTCATGGTCAGGACCAAATTTCTCATGATGGATAAAAGGGGCTTGGCTCTGAAAACAGGAGAGGGGTTGGCCGATTTGTGTGGCCATGCACTTACGCAGCGTCCACACAGACGTGAGCCTTCCACTCAGGACTGGAGCCCCAGCTTTGCAAGCACACCAAGGTCCTATTTTTGGAAGTCTGAGACGCACACTGAAAGCTGACTTCTGCTTCAGCACATCCGCTGGCTGCTGACGCCTTATATAATGCCTCATTGTCCCCCTACCCCCGCCCCCAAAGTCAGAATTCTGTCCTGAAACCTAGACACTTTTCTGTGCTCCGGTTAGGCAGGAGAAAGGCACTCTAGACTGGATGCACTTCCTCCCCGCCACCAAATCCATGGAAAGACCTTGCCAAGGTAATCTGATTGGCTGTTAAGAGCTTGACCCTTAAGGTTAATTTTGAGAATTCTGTTTTCCATCATTACAATGATGTGAAGTTGCAATTGAGTCTAAAATGTTCATNACCCAGAGCCTGTGCTCCCTAACGAGAGAAGACAGTGCAATGAGAAGCTTGTGCACGGCAACTAGAGAGTAGCTCCCGCTTGCTGCAATAGAGAAAAGTCCATGTGTCAAATGAAGACCCAGCAGGGCCAAAACCATTAAAAAAACAATGTTTTATTAAATAAATAAAGTACATGAAAGTGGGTGCATTTGGCTTATCTGGATTCCACCCCTATATCCAAGCTGAAAACTCTGTGGGTGAGCAGAAATGGCTGGTCTTATGATGGGGATCCAAGGATAATGTTTGAACATGCACTTGATATAAATGGAAAGATGGTAGCAGAGACCTTCAGATTTGGGGACTGAAAGTTCCCAGCTTCTTCTTGGTCTCTGTTCTTCCTGGGACAAACTTCGGCCTGGTGATGGTGATGGGGGTGGGGGGAGGGACACAGAGAACACTGGGACTTAGATAAAGTCAGGATTACTGAGCTCATCTCTTGATTAACAGCACTGATGAAAATATTTTGCCTCAATCAAGTCCTGTTACCATGCTTGCGACCAAACATCAGTCTCCCTCCTGCTCACAGCCCTGGGTGTTACAAAACCTGGCCAACTAGTCCCACCACAAACGCATCCTGTGTGCCTCAGATGAGTCTTCAATGCTTCTGGGTCAAACTGCACTGGATGCTGCCTCAGCTGAGGCTTCATCCCTTTTTGTACTCTTGAGTGTTCCATCTAAGTAGATACCCTCCACTTCCACTTTATATGCTTATCAAGCCCAAGACACTTGGATCAACTTCTCCCCTCTGTCCTGTAACATTTTTCTGTGTCTTGACTTGGCTAGGAGCCAAGTCAATAAGAAACATCCTTCCTTCTTCCCAAACAGAAAGCCTTCATTCATTCCCTCAATTTTGTCCCCTGTCTCCTCTGAAGCCCGAGTACATCTTATAACTACTGCTGCTTGTAGTTTTCTTTGTTCCTGTTATGACAGATACTGTGTATGTATAATTCTCCAACTAATAGAAAATTGCCAATATTACCCATGTCATAAAAACATAAAGATATCATCCGTAAACAGAATGAAAATTTGCCATCTGCAACAACATGAATGGACTTGGTGTGTGCTAAGACAAACACACACACACACACACACACACACACACACACACACACACACACAGATAAACATTATGAGATACAGCTACGGTCTTTCCAGTAGTCATATATAGATATGAGAGTTGAACCATAAGGAAGACTAAACACCAAAGAATTGATGCTTTCAGAATGTGGTGCTGGAGAAGACTCTTGAGAGTCCCTTGGACTGCATGGAGATCAAACCAGTCCATCCTAAAGGAAATCAGTCCTGAATATTCTTTGGAAGGATTGACGCTGAAGCTGAAGCTCCAGTACTTTGGCCACCTGATGGAAAGAGTCAACTCATCGGAGAAGACCTGATGATGAGAAAGATTGAGGGCAGAAGAAGGGGGAAACAGAGGATGAGATGGTTGGGTGGCATCACCGACTCGATGGACAGGAGTTTGCGCAATCTCCAGGAGATAATGAAGGATAGGGTAGCCTGGCGTGCTGCAGTCCATGGGGTTGCAGATAGTCAGACACAACTGAGTGACTGACCAACAAAGCATAACTCCACGAGCCCAGGACATGCCCCTAAATCACCAACTGAGACCCAGAAGTGTAGATGAGACAGCAGCCACTATGAGACCCTCAAATGAGCCAGCTCACTGTCATCCTCGGGACAGTTCTCTGAGGTCTGCTTTACTGGTGAAGAAACAAGCTCAAAGGACTTGAATTGCCCCTACAAGGCGGGCGTAGCACCAGAGCTGGGGTTTTCTCCACCACACTGTTGGCGATGGTTAAGTCTTGGTTACTTTGGATGAGTGAGTGAACCAAGGCCCTCCGGACATTTCCACCATCCTGCATCCCAGACAGGATGACTAGAAGAGAAAAAACAGAATGTGTGGGAGAGCTTGAGGAAGACTTTGATTCATGTTCATGAACTCAGCAGCGTAGACATCCATAGGGAAAGTGAAAGTCGCTCAGTCGTGTCCAACTCTTTGTGACTCCATGGACTGTACAGTACATGGAATTCTCCAGGCCAGAATACTGGAGTGGGTAGCCTTTCCCTTCTCCAGGGGATCTTCNTCATGTTCATGAACTCAGCAGCGTAGACATCCATAGGGAAAGTGAAAGTCGCTCAGTCGTGTCCAACTCTTTGTGACTCCATGGACTATACAGTACATGGAATTCTCCAGGCCAGAATACTGGAGTGGGTAGCCTTTCCCTTCTCCAGGGGATCTTCCCAGCCCAGGGATCGAACCCAGGTGTCCTGCGTTGAAGGAGGATTCTTTACCAGCTGAGCCACAAGGGAAGCCCAGACATCCCTAGGAATCACCCAAAGATAAAAAAACACGATTCCGAGTATGTGGCCCCAGGTTCTTCCTTCAGTTACTCAGTGTTCCTCCTTCTGCACCATTTTTGTCTGAAAAGGATGATGCCCAAGACCACAAGCTCCGCAGGCTCACCTGTGCACCCCCAGCCTCAGCCGTGCCCTCTCCCTGACCCGTTCTTTCCAGCAACAGGGCCTCTCCCAGGGCAGGGCTCTGGCCACCTTCCAGACGAGCCNCAGTGTTCCTCCTTCTGCACCATTTTTGTCTGAAAAGGATGATGCCCAAGACCACAAGCTCCGCAGGCTCACCTGTGCACCCCCAGCCTCAGCCGTGCCCTCTCCCTGACCCGTTCTTTCCAGCAACAGGGCCTCTCCCAGGGCAGGGCTCTGGCCACCTTCCAGACGAGCCCATGACAAGGAGAAAAAGAGCCCCTGGGCCACCATCCAGTTCCAAATCAGAGAGTGGCGGCGGGTGGGCAGCTGTTAGGGGTTCAGCCTTTTAACTCTGTCTCCCATTGCCTTTTGCGCTCTTAAACTCAGCCTTCCTTTTAAAGGAAGAATGATACATTTTATTACAAACAAAACCTCAGCCAGCCGGCATGTATCATCTTTAGAAGAAAGACATTAGGGCAGCTTGAGAATAATGCAGAAACACTAAAGAAATCTGCACATTTTGGTAAATGCACATGAATGTTTTAAAATTTAAACTGGGCAGATTTCCACGAAGTCTAATTGCTGCCCGGCAGGAAATCTATTGCAGTTGGATGACTTTTTATCATACTCAAGAGCATCGTGGGAGAAGACAATGCAGAGATACTTAATGAACTGTGCTTTCCCTTTTGGGTCACTTCTATGACTCAGTTTTTAAGTGACTTGTTAACACTCATTCATTTGTCAAACACGTATTAATAATACACAACATGGCAGGAAACTAGGCCCTGGCAATGCTAGGCAGTTTCTTTGTTTAAGAAGATCAGAGGTTACTACTTGGGAGAAGAAAGCCTATTTGGGAGGAATAAGCAGAGCACAGAGGATTTTTAGGACGTGAAACTACTCTGTATGATAACGTCATGGTGTATACATGTCATTATCCATTTGTCCAAATTCATAGAATGACTGCAGCCATGAAACTAAAAGACGTTTTTGCTCTTTGGAAGGAAAGCTATGGCGAACCTAGACAGCATATTAAAAAGCACAGACATCACTTTGCTGACAAAAGTCCACATAGTAAAGCTATGGTTTTTCAAGTAGTTTCGTACTGATCTGAGAGTGGGACCGTAAAGAACACCGAACGCTGAAGGAGTGATGCTTTCAAATTTGTGGTGCTGGAGAAGACTCTTGACAGTTCCTTGGACTGCAAGGAGATCAAACCAGGCAATCTTAAAGGAAATCAACACTGAATATTCACTGGAAGGACTGATGCTGAAGCTGAATCTCCAATACTTTGGCCATCTGATGCGAAGAGTCAACTCACTGGAAAAGATCCTGATGATGGGAAAGATTGAGGGCAGGAGGAGAAGGGGCTACAGAGAATGAGATTGTTAGACAGCATCACTGACTCAATGGACATGAATTTGAGCAAACTGCAGGAGACGGTGAAGGACAGAGGATCCTGGCGTGCTGCAGTCGCATGGGGTCGCAAACAGCTGGACGTGTCTTAGCAACCGAACAACAATAGAGTGTACAACACCAAGAGTGAACCCTTCAGTCAGACAGACAGAGACAAACATCACATGATATCACTTTTATGGGTAATCTTAAAAAAGGATACAGATGATCTTATTTACAAAAGACAAACAACTCAGATTTAGAAAACAAACTTATGGTTACCAAATGGGAAAGGTGGCGGAGGGTAGGGGAAGGAGGGTTAATTAGGAGGTTGAGATTAACATTAACTACTATATAGAAATCAGATAATCAACAAGAATCTACTGTATAGCACAGGAAATGCTACTCAATGATCTGCAACATCATATATGGGAAAAGGAACTGAAAAACAATATATACATATATATAACAATATATATATCCATGGGGTCCCAAAGAGTCAGACACGACTGAGCAACTGACTGACAACAAAATGTGCTGTACTGTGCTTAGCTGCTCAGTCGTGTCTGACTCTTTGCCATCTCCATGGACTGTAGCCACCAGGCTCCTCTGTCCATGGGGATTCTCCAGGCAAGAATACTGGAGTGGGCTGCCATTTTCCTTCTCCAGGGGATCTTCCCGACTCCAGGGATAGAACCCAGGTCTCCCGCATTGCAGGCAGATTCTTTACCGTTTGAGCTACCAGGGAAGCCCAATAAGTGTAGAAGAGTTAGTAAAAGCAGATGAAAAAAAAAAGAGAGATGATGGAATGGGTCTTAGAACGAGCCCTTGGGAAACAGACTAGAGGTGGACTGCAGGTTGCTGGAGCAGAACAGGAAGGCTAGATAGGAGGTTGTGTGTGCATGCTAAGTCGCTCCGTCATACTCAACTCTGTGTGAGCCCATGGACTGTTGTCTGCCAAGCTCCTCTGTCCATGGGATTCTCCAGGCAAGAATGCTGGAGTGGGTAGCCATTCCATTCTCCAGGAAATCTTCCTGACCGAGGGATCAAACCCACATTTCTTATGTCTCCTGCATTGGCAGGTGGGTTCTTTACCACTAGCGCCACCTGGTAGCGCCAACCCAGGTAGGAGGCTGATGCAGTAACTAAGGCAAGGAGTGTTCTGAGAACCAAGACAGTTTGCAGGTAGGATGGGAAAGTGGAATCAGATAGAAAGCATGTTGAGATGTGAAATCTACAAACTTTTTGGCTAAATAAACAAGGATGAAAGAAAAGGCGGCATTTTCCTGTTGCTGGCTCAAACAACTGAGTGGTTGGGAGGGAACCAAGGAGAGGTGGTAAGTTCAGAAGTAAAGACCGTGAACAAGGTTTGGACTCATAGAGCTTGAAATGTCTGTGAGCGTCGGAGCGGAAGGTCCCCTAGGAAGGTGGCAAGCCTGGTCTGTAGTCCTCCAAGCGGGTCCAGACATACCAATAAGCAGACCACCAGGAGTGGTGAATAGGGTGAGGAAACTGAGCCAGCTAAGGGGCAGAGTGCTAAGGACAGCCAACACGGAGCTGGAGATTCAAAGAGGCAGAAGGGTAAGATGTATGCTGTGGAGATTTAAGTATCAAGAAACTGANTAGGCAAGTCTCGGCAATGCTCGCACAGTGCAGAGAAGCATGACGCTAGGCAATCTGCTGTATGGGACCTATGAGCCTGTCTCTTATACACATCTAGATGTGTATAAGAGACAGGAGCTGGAGATTCAAAGAGGCAGAAGGGTAAGATGTATGCTGTGGAGATTTAAGTATCAAGAAACTGAACAGGAAAGTCTGGATTTCTGACTTCTCTGGGATGACAAGGTGACGTGCACTTCGAAAGGGCGCCTTGCACTCCTGCGTGGCGGCAGGAGACTGGAGCTAAGTCGCCTTCTGTAGACAGGGCATGTGCTCCTTGGTCCCTAAAAACACTCGCTCACGGTTGGCTTCACCTGTTTATATGCAAGCTGGTCACCTGTAGACATACGAGTTTGCAGTTTCCAATAGGCAACTGTAAACACCTATCTCTGGATTTGACTTCATTGTCTTATTACTGGGACGGGCCATTTTCTTTTTACAATTGAATGGGAGTTGAAAGTGTGTGCAGTTCTCTTTCTGTGGTGTTGTCTGCATCATTAGAGAGATGCAACTATCAAATGCTAAAGTAGGAGGAAATCTTAGCAGTGGCTTAATCAGCCATCCATGCCGCGTATGGAGAATTTAAGATTCAGAGAAGGGTAGGGGCAAAGGCTAACTGAGAGTTGGCAGTAAGCTCACACAATGGTAAGGATAGAGTTCTTACACCTTGGACTCTTTTGTTGCTAACATATACTGACATGTTTGCTCTCAATTAAACAGAAGAATTGCATTTATATCTAGATGGGAATAAAGACACACACACACACACACACACACAAAGATGCATGCAGTGGAAATAGACAGTTTTACATTTCCCTTGACCCTGTATCTCTCTTGTCTACTTACCTCATGATCCTCCCTCCTCAATATATATATAATTTAGGTAAGCTCAATAAGGACATCATATTGGAATCCATGTTAAATGAGTACCATCTGGAAAATAAATTTCCCCCTAATAGGGAAAGGAGTATGTCAAGGCTGTATATTGTCACCCTGCTTATTTAACTTATATGCCGAGTACATCATGAGAAACGCTGGGCTGGATGAAGCACAAGCTGGGATCAAGATTTCTNAAAAAAAAAAAAACCCCAAAAAAACCTCACAGCAAAATAATGATGAAAAACAAGCCTTTCAATATCAAACGTATTTCTCTTTCTTGATGTTTCTACCAAATCTAAAAAAAAACATTGTTTTTTAAAAAAAATTGTACTCAGTAAAAAGAAAACTTCATAATTATAGCGTGTTCTTCTGAAAAACTCCTGAAATATATCCTTCTTGCAAAAGGTTTTCTTTTACTGACCTCCTCTTCTTTCATCGCTGGCTGCTTAGTGGAAAATTACATTCCCCTACGAAATGTAATCCTGTTGATATGAACAGCCATTAAGATGCTCATCAGATTGCTAGGTGAGCTGCTGTAATTAGGGACAGGCCGAGGGAAAATTACACAGGGTGCAGAGGACATCAGCCCAGAGGAGGTAAACACTGGAGAGATCACAAGTTGTTTTTAGCTTTGGATCATGTGCTTAGAAAGTTTCAAAAATGCTCACAGGCCAAGCTTCCTCAAACCACTGCAGGAGCAAGTACCTGCCTGCCTGGGGATACAGTCTGTTTGGAAAAGAAACCTCTATGATTTCTAAGCCTAACTTTCACCAGAGGCTTCATAAGAGCATCTGGAATGCCAATGACAAAAATTAAACACACACCAAGCACGAGTCCCCAGAGCCTCGGGTAGATATGTGACATTCGGTCTTATCTGAGGGTCATGCTTTGATACGCCTTTAGTGAATACCAGTGGTGTGAGCTGAAAGGGCAATGGTTTAGACTCTTACACAGTTGTTTGAAGACAACTGTGAGGACAGATGGGAAGGGGCAGGGGGACTGTGTGCTGCTTTACCTAGAGATTCAAGGAAGCTCTCTGTGGAGTTGACATCTGGGCATGGCTAGCTACAACTATGAATATGCAAATTAGTTTGCTTTTATTCACATACAGACATAAGCTACCTGCAGGACCAGGGAGATCTCATTTTACTTCACGATGAAGCGGCTATACTTTTTTTTTGTGGGGAGTGGGCTTCTCTGGTGGCTCAGAGGTTAAAGAATCCACCTGCAATGAAGGAGACCTGGGTTCGATCCCTGGGTCACGAAGATCCCCTGGAGGAGGGCATGGCAATTCACTCCAGTATGCTTGCCTGGAGAATTCCATGGACAGAGGAGCCTGGCGGGCTACAGTCCACAAGGTCACAAAGAACGGGACATGACTGAGCTCCTCAGCATAGCACAGCGCTTTTTCAGAAATGGCAGGTTTGCGGCAGCCCTGCCTCCAGCAAGCTACTGGTGCCATTTTTCCAACGGTGCCATTTTGCCCACTTTGTGTCTCTGTGTCGCACTTTGGGAATTCTTGAAATACTGCCAACTTTTCATTATTATTATGTTTGTTACGGTATGTGTGATGGCTGATCTGCATTGTTACAACTATGATTCACCAAAGGCTCAGATGATGGGTAGCATTTTTCAGCAAAATATTATTTTTTAATTAGGGTATGACTTTTTTTTTTAGATATAATGGTATTGCACAGTTATTACTATTATTACCACTACAAAGAAATGTGAACATTACTTTTAGGTGCTCTGGGAAACCACAACATTCATGTGACTTGCTTTACTGCTATAATTCGCTTTACAGCTAAGAGTCTGGAATGGGACCCTCACTGTCTGAGGTCTTCCTATAGATACTGATCTCTCCTCTGAGTTCTGCTTCTCTGGAGAGCCCTAAATAATACAGTACTTTTCAATACTCTGTTGTTCAGTGGATCAGTTGTGTCCAACTATTTGCAATCCCANAATTAAACACACACCAAGCACGAGTCCCCAGAGCCTCGGGTAGATATGTGACATTCGGTCTTATCTGAGGGTCATGCTTTGATACGCCTTTAGTGAATACCAGTGGTGTGAGCTGAAAGGGCAATGGTTTAGACTCTTACACAGTTGTTTGAAGACAACTGTGAGGACAGATGGGAAGGGGCAGGGGGACTGTGTGCTGCTTTACCTAGAGATTCAAGGAAGCTCTCTGTGGAGTTGACATCTGGGCATGGCTAGCTACAACTATGAATATGCAAATTAGTTTGCTTTTATTCACATACAGACATAAGCTACCTGCAGGACCAGGGAGATCTCATTTTACTTCACGATGAAGCGGCTATACTTTTTTTTTGTGGGGAGTGGGCTTCTCTGGTGGCTCAGAGGTTAAAGAATCCACCTGCAATGAAGGAGACCTGGGTTCGATCCCTGGGTCACGAAGATCCCCTGGAGGAGGGCATGGCAATTCACTCCAGTATGCTTGCCTGGAGAATTCCATGGACAGAGGAGCCTGGCGGGCTACAGTCCACGAGGTCACAAAGAACGGGACATGACTGAGCTCCTCAGCATAGCACAGCGCTTTTTCAGAAATGGCAGGTTTGCGGCAGCCCTGCCTCCAGCAAGCTACTGGTGCCATTTTTCCAACGGTGCCATTTTGCCCACTTTGTGTCTCTGTGTCGCACTTTGGGAATTCTTGAAATACTGCCAACTTTTCATTATTATTATGTTTGTTACGGTATGTGTGATGGCTGATCTGCATTGTTACAACTATGATTCACCAAAGGCTCAGATGATGGGTAGCATTTTTCAGCAAAATATTATTTTTTAATTAGGGTATGACTTTTTTTTTTAGATATAATGGTATTGCACAGTTATTACTATTATTACCACTACAAAGAAATGTGAACATTACTTTTAGGTGCTCTGGGAAACCACAACATTCATGTGACTTGCTTTACTGCTATAATTCGCTTTACAGCTAAGAGTCTGGAATGGGACCCTCACTGTCTGAGGTCTTCCTATAGATACTGATCTCTCCTCTGAGTTCTGCTTCTCTGGAGAGCCCTAAATAATACAGTACTTTTCAATACTCTGTTGTTCAGTGGATCAGTTGTGTCCAACTATTTGCAATCCCATGGATTGCAGCAAGCCAGGCTTCCCTGTCCATCACCAACTCCCAGAGCTTGCTTGCTGCTGCTGCTGCTGCTGCTAAGTCGCTTCAGTCATGTCTGACTCTGTGCGACTCCATAGACGGCAGCCCACCAGGCTCCCCGATCCCTGGGATTCTCCAGGCAAGAACACTGGAGTGGGTTGCCATTTCCTTCTCCAATGCATGAAAGTGAAAAGTAAAAGTGAAGTCGTGTCTGACTCTTAGCGACCCTATGGATCACAGCCCACCAGGCTCCTCTGTCCATGGGATTTTCCAGGCAAGAGTACTGGAGTGGGGTGCCATTGCCTTCTCCACCCAGAGCTTGCTTAAACTCACGTAAATTGAATCGGTGATCCACCCAACCATCTCATCCTCTGTCGTCGCCTTCTCCTCCCACCTTCAATCCTTTCCAGCATCAGGGCCTTTTCTAACGAGTCGGCTCTTCACATTAGGTGGCCAAAGTATTGGAGATTCAGCTTCAGCATCAGTCCTTCCAATGAGTATTCAGGATTTCAATACTTAACCATTTTCCTTTGCTTATCACTTTCTGTTCACACCCGTTTCCTGTGTGAAGGTCCCCCATTCTTTCTGCTGAGGCCTCCGCACCAGCCACCCCCCTGCCTGGAACTATTTGCACGCTCAGACCTCAGTTTAGACGTCATCTCCTCAGAGAACCTTCCAGGCCCCCATTAAATCCTTCCTGTCCCTGCTCCTCATAGGTCCCCATTTGCTTTACTTGTAGCAGAAATCATAATCTATAACCAAGACATTTAAAAATTATCTGAGGACTTCCCTGGTGGTCCAATGGTTAAGAATCTGCCTTGCGATGCAGAGGATGCAGGTTCAACCCCTAGTCAGGGAACTAAGATCCTACATGCAGTGGGGGAACTAAGCCCACGTGCCGCAACTACTGTGCCTGTGTGCTCTGAAGCCCTCCAGCCACAGTGAGAGAATCCGTGCGCTGCAATGAACGATCCTGCGTCATGCAACTAAGAACTGATGCAGCCAAATAAATGACTCTTAGAATACTTAATAAATAAAAAAGATGAGCTATCTTTGCCATGCAAAGGTCCATCCCCTGATGGCCAAAGCATGGCTTGGTTTTACCCTGGGTCTGAGGACATGGCTAGAAGAGTTGAGAAAATGTTGGCTGGGCAGATGAATAAATGAATGTCTGATGAGCATGCCACACAGGAGGGCAACCTCAGGACTCTGATCTAAAAGAGGCTGAGGACTCAAACCCAGGAACAATGTTCTCAGTTCCCTTTCTAAACTGTACCCTTTGACTGAGTCTTTTCTCCACATCATCCTGACACACGCTTTATCGGGTTAACAAACCTCCCCCTACCCAGCATCTGACCAGCACCTAGTACCCAAAGGACCGGAGGCCTCGTCTCCTACACTTGAGAAGCTAGGAATCTCATGGATAAGAAAAACTGGGTCCTCAGGAGGACAGAAAGCCTATTAGCCAATTATGGCTGTGTAATAAAGTGATCCAGACCATTGGATTTGGATGGTCTAGAAATTTCTGGGCACGATAATATTCTCTGGTATGATCTGGGTGGGAGGTGATGATCAAGATTTGCTTATTTAGTAAAAACCTCATCAAGCTGCACCCTTATAATGTGTGTCCAGGTGACACCTGTGACGGCTCAGAAGAGGAAACCAGGACACACAGAAGCTATCTCCTTATGAAGGAGTGAAAGTGAAGTCGTGCAGTCGTGTCGACTCTTTGCGACCCCATGGACTGTAGCCCACCAGGCTCCTCTGTCCATGGGATTTTCCAGGCAAGAATACTGGCGTGAGCTGCCAATCCCTCCTCCAGGGGATCTTCCCACAAGGGATCAAACCCAGGCCTCCTGCATTGCAGGAAGACCCTTCACCATCTGAGCCACCAGGGAAGCTCCTTATGACGTGCAGGTTATCAGTAGCGAGTCGAGCGCAGAACTTACCTCCTGCACGCTGCCCAGCCAACACCAGGCAGAGGAAATCTGTCTGGAGTACTCCTTTCCTCATTTGATATGTACTGATGTAGGTGCCTACTGTGTACCTCGCACAGCTCTCTAGGAGCGGGGGACACAGACATAGCAGTAAACCACCTGAAACAAACTTCCATCCACATGCAGTTCACAGGCAGGCAGGAAGAAGTAGATGATAAATAGGAAGTAAGACACGTGGCGTGTGAGAAGCAGGACAAAGGAAAACGAAGTGAAGGGAACAGAACATGTGCACGGGGGGGGGAGTGGCGTGCAGCTGAAACAGGATGGACAGGGACCTCCTCTCTGAGATGACGACAGGTAAGCCAAGACCCAGAGGACGTGAGAAGCCAGCTATGCTTCCCGAAAGAAAACTCCTCCAAGAGGAGGGAAGAGCGAGGGCAAAGGCCTGGTGACCCACAGAGGCAGCAGAGACGGACCGGTCACTGCAGGGATGCCCCTGGACGCTGGGGACAAGGGAAACCCTGGAGGACGTGAAGAAAGGGATGGAAATCAAAGTTGAGCTTCAAACACAACTATCTGGAGACTAAACAGAGTTTTAAGTCATTTAAATGCTGCTGAATTCCAATTCAATTAATTAATCTACTTAAAGGGTTCAGGATCCCACAGTTTGGATCTTAACGATGGCCAGGTCAGTTCAGTTCAGTTCAGTCGCTCAGTCGTGTCCGACTCTTCACGACCCCATGGACCACAGCACGCCAGGCCTCCCTGTCCATCACCAACTCCCAGAGTTACTCAAAACTCATTGACTTGGTGATGTCATCCAACCATCTTATCCTCTGTCGTCCCCTTCTCCTCCTGCCCTCAATCTTTCCCAGCATCAGGGCCTTTAATGAAAACCCAGATGGCCCTCAGTGGACACAAGCTGGTAGAAAAAGCCACCATCTCATCTAACTCACCCGCTCCCCTTCACTCCCACTGCAACACAGGTGGCTTACACAGCACGCTGCAGCAGACCAGGAATCTCGACGTAAGAACGCCACCAAGAGTGGGGACACTCTCTCTGACCCCCTTGCTCCCTCTGCCAGGCTTTCAGAGCTCATCACCTTGACCTAATCTTCCTTTGTCGACAGATGAAAGAAAAACGATGGGGAGTCGGGAAACCCGAGAAAAACAACCCAGTTCACCCAGTTCACCCAAATAGCTCAACTTTCATCCAGAAGAGAAATGCTGCTTATGGGGGCCAGGGAGCAGGGTGGGCACGGAGGGAGGAAATGCCAGGCTGGCATCGCACCTGGGTGTCAGGAGGAGCCAGGACCCCACCCCTGCCGGCCCCACCTGCAGGTAGCTCTCTCCTGCTCAGCACGTGCTTCCCTCCCCAAACAGCACCCCTTCATTAGTGCAGGGGGATGGCTTAAAGCTCAACATTCAGAAAACTAAGATCATGGCATCCAGTCCCATCACATCACGGCAAACAGATGAGGAAACAGTGGCTGACTTGATTTTTTTGGGCTCCCAAATCACTGCAGATGGGCTTACTCCTTGGCAGGAAAGTTATGATCAGCCTAGACAGCATATTAAAAAGCAGAGACATTGCTTTGCCAACAAAGGTCCATCTAGTCAAGGCTATTTTTCCAGTAGTCATGTAGGGATGTGAGAGTTGGACTATAAAGAAAGCTGAGTGCTGAAAAACTGATGGTTTTGAACTGTGGTGTTGGAAAAGACTCTTGAGAGTCCCTTGGACAGCAAGGAGATCCAACCAGTCCATCCTAAAGGAGATCAGTTCTAAATATTCATTGGAAGGACTGATGCTGAAGCTGAAACTCCAGTACTTTGGCCACCTGATGTGAAGAGCTGACTCATTTGAAAAGACCCTGATGCTGGGAAAGATTAAAGGTGGGAGGAGAAGAGAGGATGAGATGGTTGGATGACATCACCGACTCAATGGACATGAGTTTGAGTAAGCTCCGGGAGTTGGTGATGGACAGGGAGGTCTGGCATGCTGCGGTCCATGGGGTTGCAACTGAGTGACTGAACTGAACTGATAATACCCAAGCACATGGCCACACTGGGCTGGCACTGTCCCCCGATTGAGAGGCTAAAAAAAGATTTGATAAAACCCAAGGATCAGTCTTTAGGCTGCTGTTCTTCTGAATACACCACATCAGAAGGTGGCAAACATTTGCGGTGGAGGGTGGGGGAGGGGTAAATCCCATTTTCCCAGCTCCGAGATTACTTGGCAGGTCAACATAATACTGGGGAGGGGGGAGCGTGACGCAGATGGTAAAGAATCTGCCTGCAGTGCAGGAGACCCGGGTCGGGAAGATCCCCTGGAGAAGGAAATGGCAACCTACTCCAGTACTCTGCACAGAATGCAGTCTGTGGGGTTGCAAAGAGTCAGACACGACTGAGCGTCTTCACTTTCAACACAGTGGGACAGTGGGACTGTCCCACACCCATCCACCAGATCTCCAATCAGCTTTTCCTATCTGAGCTGTCTTTCTGGGGCCATCCGGAGCCTTAAAAAGCGAACAGAAGCCAACCCAATCATCTCTTCCTTGTGTTTCCTGATCCCAAGAAGGAGCGTGCTCTGGGCTGAGGCCATCTCGTCCCTGACTAGTTTTTCCTACGTGACTTCTATGCACTTAGTGATCACTAGGAGACGTCAGTCTTCAATCACAGGAAAACCTCACTGGCCTGACTTGACTGGGAGCCAGGAGGACCTGGGAAGGGGCCGTGGTGCTGCTCCTTTGAAGGGCATCTGGGAGCATGAAGAGAGGCTTCCCTGGTGGCCCTAGTGGTTAAAGAACCCGCCTGCCAACGCAGGAGATGCAGGTTCAATCCCTGGTCCAGGAAGATCCCCTGGAGGAGGAAACGACAACCCACTCCAGTATTCTTGCCTGGAGAATCTCGTGGACAGAGGAGCCTGGTGGGCTACCATCCATGGGGCTGGAGAGAATCAGACAGCCTGAGGGACTGAGCGCACCCTCACAGGAGCATGAAGACAGGATTCAGCCCCAGGTTCTAAGCAGAGGGGCCTTCGGCACACAGGGGGCCCACAGGCACAGTCAAGTAACAGGGCTGCATGGGCTGGCCTTCTCTCCCAAATGAGCTAAATTTTCCCTCACTTAGAGTTCAGTAAAACGTAACTCGAGTTGATATGGACCGGGTCTTCATATGAGGACCTCGGTCCTGCTCCAGTTGCAGAGAAGGTCACTGAGACGGTTTCATACGACAAACCTGATCCCAGAGGGAGGTGTGATAGTGAAGCATCAACAATTGTAGATTTTTTTTAAAAAGCTCAGATACTGGCGATTTTGTGNACGTAACTCGAGTTGATATGGACCGGGTCTTCATATGAGGACCTCGGTCCTGCTCCAGTTGCAGAGAAGGTCACTGAGACGGTTTCATACGACAAACCTGATCCTAGAGGGAGGTGTGATAGTGAAGCATCAACAATTGTAGATTTTTTTTAAAAAGCTCAGATACTGGCGATTTTGTGTGTTTCAACACAAAGCGAATGAACTCTCCCACCCATCAACTGTGTGCTTGCAGAGTGCCTATGGCTACTGGACAAGGCACAACCTGTGTTTACCACATGCAAAGCTCACCCTCGCTGGACAGATCCCCGGATGCATCATCACAGATTATACAACACTTATTACGAATAATATTCGGCTGGTGACATGGGCTGAGGTGCGACCTCAAATCACAAGCTTCCCTTTAGGGAAGTTATGAAGGGATGCTAAGTAGGCTGGTGTTACTGCTGGCTCGTAAGGATGGGAAGGTCCTNAAAAATAAACTTATGCAAAATTAAGAACTCAGTTCCTCAGCAGCACTAGCTGCATTTTAAGTGCACAATAGTTATGATTTAAATTAATTTTAATTAAATTAATTAATTTAAATGAAATAAAATTTAGCTTCACAGGCACACCCATGTCTCAAATGCTCAGCGGCTATCACGTGGGACAGATCAGACACAGATTTCCATCAACACAGGGCGCTCCATCAGCAGCATCCAGGCTGTGCAGACAGAGACACAAGGTTCAGAAAGTGTTCTTGAAAGATGTGGTGCGTGTGTATACAATGGGATACTACTCAGCCACAAAGAGGAAGGAAATTTTTGCCATCTGCAACAACACAGATGAACTTGCAGGGTAAGTCACTTAGCACTAACTGAATTAAGTCAGACAGAAACACTGTGTATCACTTACACGTGGAATCTGAAAGTTAAGCCAGTGAATATAACAGAACGGAAACCGATCCCAACAACAGAGAACAAATTAGCGGTTGCCAGCGGGGAGAGGGACAGAGGCAGAAGCAATAAAGGTATAGGGGATTAAGAGGCACAAACTATCATGTATAAAAGTAATAAGCTACAAGGATATATTTTACAACATGAGGAATATAGCCAATATTTTATAATAAGTACAATTGGAGTATAATCATCAAAAATTGTGAATCACGACATTGTACACTTACATAATACTGTACATCAACAATACTACAATAAAAATGCTTTTAATGCTCTTGAGGTCACTTCTTTTTCTTTGTTTTTTATAGTCCAGAGACCTTTTATTTTTTTACGCCTATTATGCAATGAATTCATAGCAAATGGGTTCCAGCAGCTCAAGCTCCTTTTTTGCAGGTTTCTACAAAGTGTGTTTCTCTGGGTGGAACCAGCTGGAGCTTCAGTTGAACCCAAGTACCTACCCCTTTGGCTTGCTTCTTTTTCCAATCATTTCCCTTCCCATGTTTGAAGAAGCTATCTAGACTCTTAGAAAGCCTAATATGCTCAGTGTGGACATTAGTGATGTCCTGGTAGGCATCATACCCTTAACTTGCTTGTTTGCCACAATCCCAGCAGTACACCAGGTCACACTGTAGGCTCTTCCAGTCTTGCCGTGGGAACATCTGGGGGCATCCCATTGTCAACAGTGCCCACAAGTATCAAGTTCCCTGCCACCTACAATATTACCTCTTTTGTAGATTCACACATTCACACATGTGTGGCCAAAGGAACGGATCCGTGTGTTCTAAAGAGACCTAGAGAGCACAAAGCCGGTGCCTTTCCTCTTTTCCTCTGCGCTGTTGGTCAGTCTGGCGAACTACTGGAAGATGATGACTTTGGCCAAAAGGCTGAAGTCACCTCTTTAGAAGGAGAACTGAGTGCTACGTAAGAGAAAAGCAAAGAGACAGCTGGGTGTATCTGTTGCGGGTAACCAGGTCTAGGACAGGCAAGTATTTGTCAGAGATACCAGAGGTGAGTTAAAACGCCACACTGCCTGGCCAAGGTTAAGGTCAGTGGTGGAACACCAGCACGTTTCCCTCAAGGGCTGGCCACAACAAAGATGATACCTGCTGCTCCCGTAATCTAGTGTCTAAGCACCGTGTGGATAAGAGAATAAACACAAGTATTATAAAGGGGATGGCAAGACTGTCACTATTTGCAGATGATGTGATTTAACACCTGCAAAACGCAGAAGAAACCACAAGAGGCTTTAGTATGGCAGATGGTTACAAAGCCAATAGGCAGGAAACAACAATCCCTTTCCATGAAAGGAAAAGGAAGTAAGATGGAAAAGGAGACCCCATATTTTAATATATTTCTTAAGCTCACATAAAAATATTTACACTGAAAAATCTAAAACATAAAAACAAACTAAAGAAATATATAGGCGATCTAAGTGAAGACTATACAAATGCATATGGAAAATGCCAAACCTGCACATACGGCATAAAAGGTGGCTTCAGTAGGCAGAACAACACTGTGTGTTAGCCACTCTGTCAACCCCGTGGACTGTAGCCTGCCAGGCTTCCTGTCCATGCAATTCTCTAGGCAAGAATACTGGAGTGGGGTGCCATTTCGTTCTCCAGGGGATCTTCCCAACCCAGGGATCAAACCTGGGTCTCCTACATTACAGGCAGATTCTTTACCATCTGAGCCATCAGTGAAGCCCAGAACAACATTAAACAACGTAATATATAAAGATGTCAATTATCCCAAAGTAACTATCAACCCAAAGGAATCTCACTCAAAATATCAACAAGGTTTGGTCGTTGTGTTTTGCTTTCATTCTTTGTCGGGGCTTTCCTGGTGGCTCAGAGGGTAAAGAATCCTCCTGCCAGTGCAGGAGACCCAGGTTCAACCCCTGGGTTAGAAGAACCCCTGAAGAAGAAAAGAGCGAGCCACCCCAGTATTCTTCTCATTCTCATCAGAATCTCATGGAATGAGGAGCCTGGCGAGCTACAGTCCACAGGGTTGCAAAGCGTCAGACACAACTGAGCGACTAAGTACACACGCATGCACAGAGCGTTTACACTGCGAAGGTTATGTGCAAATATGATGTCATTTACCATAGGAGACTCGAGCTTCTGTAGATTCTGGTAGCCATCCGTCCTGGAATAGTCCCCCCATGGACACTCGGGGAGGTCTGTGTAAGGATGCTCCTCATAATAAGAAAAAACAAAAACAAAACACCCAACCTAGAAACAAAGTAAACGTCTATGTAGGAACTGCTGGGACTTCCTTAGGGCTCTAGCAGTGCTCTGGAGAAGGCAATGGCACCCCACTCCAGTACTCTCACCTGGAAAATCCCATGGATCGAGGGGCCTGGTGAGCTGCAGTCCACAGCATCGCTAAGAGTCAGACACGACTGAGCGACTTCACTTTCACTTTTCACTTTCACACATTGGAGAAGGAAATGGCAACCCACTCCAGTGTTCTTGCCTGGAGAATCCCAGGGACGGCGGAGCCTGGTGGGCTGGCATCTATGGGGTCGCACAGAGTCGGACACGACTGAAGCGACTTAGCAGTAGCAGTAGCTAACAGCTAAGACTCTGAACTCTCACTGCAGGAGGCATGGGTCTGATCCCTGGTCAGGCCACATGGCATGGCCAAAAGTCTAACAAAAAAAGAAAAAAGACTTGCTGGTTAAATTACATTGCGTTCTTATTAAGAAATGCAAGGCAGCTATCAAAAGTAATGCATTGAGTCTATTGAAAGATGTCCAATATTTTAAGAAAGCAAGTAGCAAAAGAGTGTATATAATATGATATTTAGAAATATATACACATGGTGTATATAGACTGTATATGAAAGAGTACAATAAAACCTAGAGGTTATTTCTAAGAAACAGAATGAGAGAAAAGGATGAGATATTTTCAATTAATGCTTTTATTTTAATGACCAAATGTAAATTTTATAAAGAATTAATCTTCAAAGCACAAAGAAGAACTGATACAGAGAGCTGACTCCTTGGAAAAGACCCTGATGCTGGGAAAGATTGGAGGCGGGAGGAGAAGAGGACAACAGAGGATGAGATGGCTGGATGGCACTACCGACTCGGACATGAGTCTGAGCAAACTCCAGGAGATGGTGAAGGACAGGGAAGCCTGACGTTCTGTAGTCCATAGGGGCAGGGAGTGGAGGCAAAGAGTGAGACACGCCTTAGCGACTGAACAGCAACACCCGGGCACAGTGCAGACGTAAATACAACGGTGAGTAACTTCTTGCTAAAGTCTGACTGGAAGGCCGGATGAAGGCTGAGTTATCCTGGACCGAAAGCACAAAGAAAGCGCTCCAAGAACTATGAGCCCAGACCACACCATGCTAAAGCCCTTCGATCCAATCTTCAGTCCCCACGGGGGCCGCTCTACGACGTAACCATCTGGAACGGCTGACCTGGGGACAGACTGTGGGTGCCATGCTGCTCCAGGGATAAGACTCAAGTTTTTAAAGACTGGTTCATTTAATTAAAAGCACAGCAGGCTACTGCGTACTAAGCAGAAAGCATACATTTCATTAAGGAAGGTCATCTTTCCTGGCACAATCTGATGGAAACCAGGGCAGCAGTGTTCAGAGACAAGAAGCTCACAAGTTGCCTTTGCCCCCTTCGGGCGAGATTTGGCCAAGAATGACCTGCTCCCTTCTAGCAAGGAGGCCAGAGGCTGGCTAGCACGTGGGATTCAGCAGATGACAATGAATTTCTGAAAGGATCTATGTGTCCTCAAAAAGGCATTCTAAGAACAAGGGGAGGGAAGGGAGAGGAGGTAAGCAGAGAGAGAGAGAAAGGAGGGAGGGATGGAGGGGGACGTGGAGAGAGAGAGAAAGGAGGGAGGGGGGAGAACCTCACCAGCAAAGACGACAGTATATTTTCAATTACAGGATTGTGTGTGTGTGTGTGGAGAAGCCTAGGATTTCTTTTCATCATCAATAATGATTTTGTTTCAGATGAAATTGATGGTTTTTATGTCCATTATCTTACTGACTTATTTTTTTAAGTGTTTATAGTTTTGTTTTCAACATTGTGGCAATACTCATTCACGTTAAAACATGGTTTTCTAAGCATTACAAGTGATAACAGGCCAGGGTAGTCTTCTGGTATAACACATTTCACAACAGTAGCCTAAATGTTGAGGAAAATCTAAGCCTGTCAATCTCATACAGGCGTGAGTGTGTGTGCACACACACACACGTGTGCAACAATTTTAAAGCTGCAGAGCCTTTGTGTGCTCACTCTGCCCAGTCGTGTCTGACTCTCTGTGACCCTGTGGACTGTAGCCAGGCTCCTCTATCCATGGAACTTTCCAGGCAAGAATACTGGAGTGGGTTGCCATGCCCTCCTCCAGGGGATCTTCCTGACCCAGGGATCGAACTCGAGTCTCCTACATGGAAGGCAGATTCTTTACCACTGAGCCACCTGAGAAGCCCAGCAGAGCCTACTAGGCTAAGATAATGTAGGCGGCATCTGGAGGTGCCTAACATTACTCCTGGGAAAATAAGGCTTAACATTTAATGAACTTAAAAGAGCAATACTTTCCTTATAATGTTAATGTTCTATTTTCACTGCTGCACAAATATTTATTGGGGCTTCCCTGGTGGCTCAGAGGGTAAAGCGTCTGCCTGCAATACAGGAGACCCGGTGGCAGACACTGTCCTGGGCACAGGACTACAGCAGCGAGCAATCGCAGATACAACAGTCTTTGCATTTTAGTAATCACGGAAATAAAACTGCTAACAGTTAGAAGGTATTATTCTTAGCCCTTTATTTATATGCTCTTTTCATCTTATACTTTTATTACCCCATTTTACAAAGGGACTGAAGCACAGGGAAGATAACTTCCTTGACCAAGGTCTCACAGTTCACACCGACTTGACTCTGGAGTCCACCCTTGTAACTACTGCATCTTACTGCTTCTGTAGCATGTCTGTGCTGTGCTCACTCACTCAGCTGTCTGACTCTTTGTGCTTTTTTTCAACACACACAACACCAAAGTAGGTTGTTGTCATGCCCGACTCTTTTGTGACCCCATGGACTGCAGCCCAGCAGGCTCTTCTGTCCATGGAACTTCCCGGGCAAGAATATTGGAGTGGGTTGCCATTTCTTTCTCCAGGGGATCTCCCCAACCCAGGGATTGAACCTGTGTCTCCTGCGTTGGTAGGAGGATTCTTTACCACTGAGCTACCAGAGAAGCCCTAAAGCTACGTAGGCATTTGTTCATAAAGAAGGTGCGCGTTCCTGAGGTAATGCATGCATTTTCTTTTGCACACTTTCACTCTGGGTAAGCCATTAAAATAAAGTGAACAACAGGCAAGAAAAAGCCTGCAAGTAGGTGATCCTGCCAGTGTGGTCCCTGTGCTATCTAGGAGAGAAAACAGAGGAGGAAAAGAAAGGAAAATGAAATAAAAATGAAATGGCTATTCAATACATTGGCATCACCGACTCAATGGACATGAGTTTGAGTAAGCTCCAAGAACAGGGAAGCCTGGCGTGCGGCAGTCCATGGGGCGGCAAAGAGTTGGACACGACTGAGCAACTGAACTAAACTGAACTGATTCAATACAAAACCTCTGATCATAAAGTAAGTAATAAAGTCCTTGATAAAGACTAAACAGATCATTTCAGGGTATGCTCTGCCTTCCAGTATTATCACAAACATGGCCTTGTTGTATTTCATTCTCGCCGTATCCTAGTAGGGTAAAGGACCATCCAGCCCTTGTTTTACGATATAAGATAAAGAATGTGCTCACAATCTCAGCCACAGGCTGGCTGTTACTGCTTCATTCCAAGCCACAGACATAGCACATTGGACTCTTCGGTCCTCTGCACAGCTATCCTCCAATAAATGCAGGAACTCACCTCCCAAACATATAACCTCTCTACTGCTGCTGCTAAGTCGCTTCAGTTGTGTCCGACTCTGCGACCCTATAGACGGCAGCCCGCCAGGCTCCCCCATCCCTGGGATTCTCCAGGCAAGAATACTGGAGTGGGTTGCCATTTCCTTCTCCAATGCAGGAAAGTGAAAAGTGAAAGTGAAGTCACTAGTCCTGTCTGACTCTTAGCGACCCCATGGACTGCAGCCCACCAGGCTCCTCCATCCATGGGATTTTCCAGGCAAGAGTACTGGAGTGGGTGCCATTGCCTTCTCTATATAACCTCTCTACGCCCACCCAACTCATCTATGCCACCGTCTCAGGCACGTTCACAGTAGTGTGAACTAGGTCATTATCTTAAATGTGTTCCAAATAATGGGAATACTCTGAACGTGGAGGTTACAGACTACCTGGCCATTCGATGATGGTATTTCCCGAGATATATCAAGGAAATAGCAAGTAACAGANTATATAACCTCTCTACGCCCACCCAACTCATCTATGCCACCGTCTCAGGCACGTTCACAGTAGTGTGAACTAGGTCATTATCTTAAATGTGTTCCAAATAATGGGAATACTCTGAACGTGGAGGTTACAGACTACCTGGCCATTCGATGATGGTATTTCCCGAGATATATCAAGGAAATAGCAAGTAACAGAACACACTGGAGTCCAAGTGCATCCTGAAAACTGGTAAGTCACTGAGAAGAAATACCCAAATTCAGAGTTGATGTGAAAAATAAGAACAGCTCTGGAAATGCTGTGTCAGGGTCAAACAGGTGGTTGAGTTTGAAGGATACATCTACAGTGGGGCTGTTCCAGAGAGGGAGAGATGTTGCCAGATGTCTGCAAGGGTTTCCTGGCCCATTCATGAACTGTAATCCAGTGAGTTTTACTGGTGAGTGGTCTGTTTTTAGGAGTTTATGGTCCGTTGGACCATAAAGAAGGCTGAGTGCTGAAGAATTGATGCTTTCGAATTGTGGTGCTGGAGACGATTCTTGAGAGTCCCTTGGACAGCAAGGGAGATCAAACCAGTCAACCCAAAGGGAAATCAACCCTGAATACTCACTGAAACTCCAATACTCTGGCCACCTGATGGGAAGAGCCAACTCACTGGAAAAGACCCTGATGCTGGGAAAGATTGAGGGCAGGAGNCTGGAGACGATTCTTGAGAGTCCCTTGGACAGCAAGGGAGATCAAACCAGTCAACCCAAAGGGAAATCAACCCTGAATACTCACTAAAACTCCAATACTCTGGCCACCTGATGGGAAGAGCCAACTCACTGGAAAAGACCCTGATGCTGGGAAAGATTGAGGGCAGGAGAACTGGGTGACAGAGGATGAGATGGTTGGATGGCATCACAGACTCAATGGACGTGAGTCTGAGCAAACTCTGAGAGATGGTGAAAGACAGGGAAGCATGGTGTGCTGCAGTCCATGGGGTCACAAAGAGTTGGACACGACTGAGCGACTGACAGTCAGCTGACCCCAACCTGACGGTTCTCCATCACTGTCTGAGATCTGCACCTTAGGATGGAAAGGTGGCTGTATGAGCAGAGGTGAGATCTACCCAAATTGTCCCAAATCCTGACTTGAGCCCAGAACAATACTGTCACCCTGTCGCCTGGGCAGCAGATAATTCCTTGGAGAACAGGGGTCACCACAGGAGTCTGGCAATCTATGCAGCAGCACAAGCTTTGCCTTTGAAAACTAATCTCTGTAGCAACCTAATGGCAGAAGGCAGCTCAGAAAATTGCCCTTATCTCTGCAGTGAAGTGCCTGCCTCATCTGAGTGAGCTCTCTTTGTATTTCTTTACGCTGATAGTTTGAGTCACCATCTGAACAAGTAACCACAGATCAGAGCAGGGGGTGGAGGACGTCACAGCGTGCACTAGGGGCAGCTGGAAGAAGAGGGTCACTCCTTGAGGCACAGCATCCTTGTTCCCTGTTGGAACCAAAGTAGGCTCCACTGCCCAGCAACAGCGAGGGTCCCCTCCCTTGGCAAGCTTTCTGGGAGGGGAGGGGGTGTCTCTCCTCTTGCAAGTTTCAATCACACACCGATGATCACGATAGCCTCTTCTGCAGCACAAGGAGGGAGTCCCCCTCTGAAAATGTACTTTCTGTCTTTAATGCCAGAAACAAAGTCTAAGGCAGCCACCAGTCTCTATGGCAGAACTTATGTGAAGTGACCTCCCCCTGGTGGCGGGCGCTGGTGTTCAATCAGCCCAGGGACTAGCTCTCAGGACACCATCTCCTCTGCCCCTCCATCAGGAACGGCCACAGATACCTTGCTCTTCAGGGGCCCCTAACGGTAGCGAAGCGACAGTTCTTCTTGTTCCTGCCAATGAGACTCTGGATGTCCACCTCATTATCCACATGCCCTGGGTGCCCCCTGGAGCAGGAGATGGCAACCTACTCCCGTATTTGTGCCTGGAAAATCCCATGGAACAGAGGAGCCTGGCAGGCTACAGTCCAGGGGGGTCACAAAAGATTCTGACAGGACTCAGCCGACTAAACAACAGCTCTGCGTGGTCAGCGAGGGCTGGGGGATGCAGCAGGGAGGACACCATTGCACAGGAAATCAGATAAGCGGTGTAACTGGCGGGCTGGGAGAAAATTCTAGTTCTGCCAGTATGTAGTGAGTTTCCCCTCAGGAAACCTCAGCACCGCTCTGAGCCTTGACTCCTCCCTGCAGAAATGAAGAAGGCTTGAGCCCAAGGTCCTTTCTGCCATGGTTCTGTAGCTGCGCCCAGAATCTGATGCCTACTTGCCACAGGATTCTCTGTGCTGATTAGCTTCGCAAAGGCAGCAGAAAGACATTGTCATCTATAAAATGGGCAAATATAGCATCTATCACAGAAGGTTGTAAGAAGGATGAGTAGGCTTCCCTGGTGGCTCAGACAGTAAAGAATTTGCCTGCAATGTTGGGTTGTGAAGATTCCCCTGGAGAAGGGGATGGCTACCCACTCCAGTAATCTTGCCTGGAGAATCCCACGAACAGAGAAGCCTGGAAGGCTACAGGGCATAGGGCTGCAAAGAGTCGAACACGGCTGAGCAACTAAGCACAAGAGGGATTAAATTGAATGATGTACATAAAATATTCGGCCAATGGTAAGAACTAATAGGGTGTTTATCACAAACTGTATAATTATTAAGTGCATATATAAGTGATCACTCAAACTTCAGATGAAAGAGGGGACTACTAGTAATCTTCGTGGGATGAGATGGGCAAACTGGAGCATACAGTCACCCTGTCAATAATAAATGACTATCAGGAGATCTGTAAAAGCGCCTAGTAATGGACAAACCTTAAAAAAAAGAAAAGGTGCACTCAAGTGTTCTGGCTTTGTAAGGATAAACCTCTGGCAAACTCTCAAATGGCAACTGGACAGAATTGGCTGTGGGGTCAAGTAGAGTGTCTCTGACACAGGTTCCTCTTGGGGCAATGAAATTTCCAAGACCAATTACAGACACAAGCGCTAAGTGACTGAAATTGACCTTCTCTCTTCCATAAACCGGCAGACAGGCTTCCCAGGGACCACTGCAGGGTAAGGCAGGAGTGTGGGGATGGGGAAGCCAGAATGTCACCCCCCAAGTATGCCTCTTCAACATAAAAGTTATTTGGAGCTGAACGCAGTTACAAAGCACATATGCAGGAAACCTCCATCTTCCCTCTCTTTCCTGCCTGCAGGTAGGATATAAATGACCCTCTTAATGGAGATGTTCCAGACTCTCATGGAGGAGTGTGCCAACGTGCCCATCAGCTTCCTCCCATGAACTGACTTTCCTGCAGCGAGCCGGAAGCCTGAAATGGCTTCCCTCCCTCATACCATTTCTCTTATCAATTTATTCTTTGTTGAAGAGACTGAGCAAGCCAAGTTCTAAGTCTCCACGTTGTCGTGCTGAGGTTTCTCCCCCCTGACTCATGCTGCATGCGTTAATAACTGTTTTTCTCCTGTGATCCATCTTTTTCTTAAAGAGTCACAGGTGAAAACCTAGGACAGGCAGAGGCAGGGTTCTGTCTCCCCTACAGGCGCGAGGCTGGAAAGCTGGATGGAAGAGAACTAGAGTCACGGTCACACTAGGGGACATTCTGTTGCTGAGCCAGTTCCTGCTGGGGAAATCCTATGGGGTAGCAAGGGGCAAAGGGAGTAGCAAGGGGCAAAGGGGCTGCACTCCACCAGTGGAAGAGCCTGAAGCAACCTCACTGAGCTGATCCAGCTCAACCTGCCCACTTCATAGTTGAAGCGGCAGAGGTCTGGGTGGACATCTTGCCCAAGGACAGGTGGTTTGTTACGGAACTGTTAAGCCCTCGTGTGTGTGTGTGTGTGTGTGTGTATGTTTGCTCAGTTGTGTCCAGCTCTTTGTGAGTACATGGGCTGTAGCCCGCCACGCTCCTCTCTCTGTGGGGTTCTCCAGGCAAGGATACTGGAGTGGGCTGCCATTTCCTTCTCCAGGGGATCTTCCTGACCCAGGGATCAAACCCACATCTCCTGCACTGGAAGGCAAGTTCTTTACTACTGAGTCATCTGGGGAACCCATGAAGCCCTTAGGCTGTATTTACATAGCATACACAATTAAAAAAAAAAAATCACGTGTCCTCCCTGCTGGCCTGTGAGCACCAGGAGGAAGGCTGCTGTCTGTCATTCACCGAGGGCTGTGACCTCTCACACTGACGTCACCGAGACTGTGGGGGTGGGGTTACTGTCCTCCTTCTGCAACTGGGCAGACTGGGGGCCTGGGGAGGTTGACTGACTCATCTGGGGTCCTACAGAGGGCCTTGCCACCAGCACTGTGCTCAGAACACAGCAGGCCCTGAGAAACACGTGTTAAAAGGAATATGCCCTTTGACTAGACGAATTCTCTGCCGCCCATCTGAAATGACTCATGGAAAAGTCATGTGTAACAGAAAAATAAGGAAACAAACCAAATATCTACCAGTAGGGGCTGGTTAAACAAAGTATAGTATGTGTGCAATGGAATACTATGTAGCAGGAAAAAGTGAGACCTTTCTGTGTACCATTATAGAAACATCTTTAAGCTATACCGTAATGTGGGGAAAACATCAAGATACAGAACAGTAAACAAATATGCAACTTTAGTGTGTCAAGGGGAAAGAGATGAAAGTTCAGTGAAATACCCATGTTATATTCAAATATTCATATAGAAACTCCGGAAGCAGAAAGTTTACCAAAAATCATAGTTACTTTTGAGAGGACTGGCTATCAAGGATTGGAGAAAGACTTTTCACTATATACCTTTTAATACTTTCTGGGTTTTGAACAATGTGAATG
Organism: Neotragus moschatus; assembly: GCA_006410615.1. NCBI lineage: Eukaryota > Metazoa > Chordata > Mammalia > Artiodactyla > Bovidae > Neotragus > Neotragus moschatus. The sequence continues at coordinate 202,662 of SJYA01000062.1, read as the reverse complement.
TATTACTATATTCAAAAAAATTAAATTTAAAAACGTGTCAAAATGTATAAACTCAATGACAGTAATAAAAATAAAATAAATAAAATAAAAATAAAAATAATAAAACAGTAATAAAAATAAATAAAATAATAAAAATAAAACATTACCTTAAAAAATACTTGTTGAACGAGTGAATGAATGAATGACTGAAGGAAGGAGTGAATGAGGTGAATGAATGAATAAATGAGTGACGTGATGGAGCCAGGATTTAAAGCCTGTCTGGCTCTAGCACCCAGGCACTGCCTTCTGCTTCAACCCAAGAATGCCATCAGGGCTGCAACTGATATCCCAAAAGCACTCAAATATATCTGTTAAATACAAATAAATGGCTGAGAGAATAACAGAGTTGTAATTTATCTGAACCTCAGTTTCCTGTGGATAAAAGAACTTTATTCATAGAGCTATCCTAGGGCTGAAATAAGATGTGAAAGATATGAAACATTCACGTGCATTACTGCATACTGTAAGATGATTCCAGAACAGGCTTTGGAGTTGGCTAAAACCAGTTTTGTGCAATGTAGGAGACTGGGGTTTGATCCCTGGGCCAGGAAGATCCCCTGGAAAAGGAAATAGTTATCCATTCCAGTATTCTTGCCTGGAGAATTCCATGGACAGGAGTTTGGTGAGCTACAGTCCATGGGGTCGCAAAGAGTCAGAAATGATTGAGCAATTAACACAAAAGCAGGTTTGCATCATAGGGCCAGCACTTACTATGTGACCTGGGACAGGTTACTTGGCCTCTCCTGGCCTCAGTTTTCACATCTGTAGAATGGGAATAATAGCACCAATTTCATAGAATTCTTGTAAAACGATGAAATGGTATATATTACACAGAAAGTAACTCACTTAAATGAACAGAAACTATTTTATTATCAGTAAGGTAAAGCAGAAAATTTAACAAAAGTGATAAAAAGGTGACAAAGTAAAACAAGCTATTATTGAATGAAAAAAAAAAAAAAACTCCAATATTAGCTTTCTGAATCCAATAACATTTTTGTCTTTTAATTCTGAATTCAGGCCAACCTCAAACACCTTTTTCTCTGGTGTTAATTATGATTACACATGGGAACTACATATTGCACCTGCTGAAATTAGTAATGAAAGGAAAAGTACTGAGCCTTCCCAACGTTAGAAAAAAAAAAGCTTTAGTTTCCTGAACTTTCAGTTCAGAAGTATATGGACTGACAGCTTTTTGCTGTAAACCTATCAACCAGGTATTTTACTTACATTAAGTAGTGAAGTCTAAAATCGCATTCTTTTATAATGTTATAGGTTCGATCCCTGGATCAGGAAGATTCCCCTGAAGAAGAGAATGGCAACCCACTCCGGTATGGCCATGGTATAGCGCATCACTGCTCAGAGCGATTTCCCTTTCACTTTTCACTTTCATGCGTTGGAGAAGGAAATGGCAACCCACTCCAGTGTTTTTGCCTGGAGAATCCCAGGGACGGGGGAGCCTGGTGGGCTGCTGTCTGTGGGGTCACACAGAGTTGGACACGACTGAAGTGACTTAGCAGCAGCAGCAGCAGCTCAGAGAACAGAGCAGTCACTTATAGTTTCATTAAGTGCCAGTGTCTCCATGTGCTGATTAGTATTTACAAAGGAAAAAATTCTCTGTCGCAACTGAATTGTATTTTGAATGACTAGCACTCCTCAGCCCTTGAAACGGGTCCTAACAATTGTGTGCAGAAAACTTACACCGAGGAGGTGACTCCCCAGCCCACCCCCAACACACAGTGACGTGCACAAGCACCATCACCGTGATAGGAGTGGGGCAGGCACAGACGGGGGTGGCCTGTAGCAAAGAGAATGGACCGTGTCACCCTGCTGGCCTTTATAGGAAGAAGTAGAGCTTGAAATATAAACACTGGAATCAAACAGTCTCTGCTTTAGCTGTTCTATCACAAAGCCTTTTTTTTTCCCCCGGTTCCTTTATGTAATTGTCTTGGGGCTTGAAATGTCTGTAGTTGCTGACAAGAGTCCTGAAAACAACTGCACCGAAGAAGACGTGCTTTGAGCAATGAATGAAGGGAGCTGATGGGTTGAGCTGAAAAGGGGATCAAATGCTTGTGAGGGAGGGGAACAGGGAGGGGAGATCAGAAGAACCTCATGGACGTTAATATAGTCTCTGTTTGTTTATAAATGAGCCAGAAATTCTGAAATTAGGAAAAATGGTGGATAACTGTAAACTTTGCACGTATGTAATAGGCGGGCTTTTCTTAAACTTAGAACATTCTGAACTTTCCCAAATAAACTAAAGCATACCATACTGGCTTAAGATCTCTCCTCATTTGAGGAGGTTTACGGGGAAAGGTGAGGCCAGGTCAAGTCTGAGAGAGCCGGCGACACTAGGCTGAGAAGCGCCAATGGTCCGGGCAGCGGGGGTGCCACACTGCGGTGGAGCCCAACTGTCAGCTCTGCTGCCGGAGTGTCACCTTTGACAGCATGCTGCCACAGACTGACTCGGGACAGGCACAGACAGCCACATGGCCACACAGGTGGAAAGCACGCACCTCAGCTGTGCCACTTGGGATCTCCCCAGCGTTTCAATCATCACATCACTACTGAGTGATAACTCGTTTACTACCAAACTACAGGCTTTGGGAGGACACGTCTGGGGTCTGACGTCTGGTGGAGAGAATCCTGTGGACAGAGGAGCCTGGTGGGCTGCCCTCTACAGGGTCGCACGGGGTCGGACATGACTGAAGCGACTTGGCAGCGGCAGGAGGGCAAGCAGCAGCAGAGGAGGATGAGCACGGAGGCCAGGCGAGGCACGCCCATGTTCGAGGAGGTGTCCTTGTTCTTGTCCCAAAGGCTAGGCTCTCAGCATGATGGCCAGTCACCCTGCTTTACAGCCAAACGGCGCTTAAGACAAGGGAGGCCTCAGAGCACGGCCCTGACTCTCATTTTGGACTGGAGGAGACTGAGGCGCAGATCCGGCTGAGAGCGGAACCAGTGATCAATGACTCAAGGATATGTTCATGGTATAACAACAATGGTCAGGCTAGACCCCTTTTGGCTAGACAGTGGTCCTCAGTCTTGTCTCCCAATTAGAATCACCTTGGGGAGTCTCCCAGGCCAAGACTCCCAGGACGAGACTGCACTTGGTCTGGAGGGGCCTGGGCACAGGCGTTTCGTGAACTGCTCAGGAGCCTTCACTGATGAAAAGAATTTAAGGATATCGCTCCAACTCCTTTCACGACCATCAGGATATTTCATGTTTTTAAAGGAAAGTTATGGTAGTATCTGAAGAAGACAATGGCAACCCAGTCCAGTACTCTTGCCTGGAAAATCCCATGGACGGAGGAGCCTGGTGGGCTGCAGTCCATGGGGTCGCTAAGAGTCGGACACGACTGAGCAACTTCACTTTGACTTTTCACTTTCATGCACTGGAGAAGGAAATGGCAACCCACCCCAGTGTTCTTGCCTGGAGAATCCCGGGGACGGGGGAGCCTGGTGGGCTGCCGTCTGTGGGGTCGCACAGAGTCGGACACGACTGAGGTGACTTGGCAGCGGCAGCTGCGTGGCTGCATCACAAATCTTACATGGGCATTTGTCTTAAGAAAGGTGAGTTTATTCACGAGGAGAGTGAATTTTTCTATGATTAGCATTTTCCAAATTAGCCTGTCGATCAAATATACATTCATGGCTCAGACAACAGAAACACGGTGTTCGTTTCCATTACGCTATGGAACCATCTCTACTGCCTGGAAACTAACAATATTATGTGAGAACTCTAAACTTCTCGTTAGCTTGGTGACAACTAAGTGAACTCTTATTCCAGGGAACCAGCCAACCGCTGCCAACAATCCAAAGCACAGGTAATTACTGGTGCAAAGCACAGCTCTGCTTTTTCAGTAAAAAGCAAAAAGGTTCCCAAAAGGAATACGGCAGTGGAATATGCTAAGCAAACATTTGTACAACAGAACAATAATCTTATTTTAATAAAAGTTTTCATTTATTTGTAATGGTGTGAATCTCTCTAATGTATTACTTGAAATGACTAATATTATTTGAAATGAATGATGATATGGCTTCATTTTTTAGATAAACAATTAATGAACATGTTGATTATAAATAATTTACAATACTGGATGATGATCCAGTTAACAAAAATACATTTTACATATCGGATCCANCAGACTGCAGCCACTCCCTACACTGAGCCCTGAGGAAACTCAGGGTGTGAAAACACAAGGGGCCGGCCTCGGAGAATTGAAGTACATGTCAAAGGAATGATTCAGTGAGCCCAGACTCTTGTGTCTTCTCATATATTAAGAAATGCTAAATTCCTTAACTTGATATATCTGGTTTTCTTTAATTAGCAGTAATGTTTTGATGTTTAGATTACCTACCCTTTGTTGCAAAACCCATATACATCCTGGCTTCCTGACTTCACCTCCTTGGATGAGTTCTCCCAGAATTACATGAGATGCTGCCTCCTAGGCTCAAAGTTGTAAAAATTCCTGCTGTATAAAACAGATTCTCAACTTTTAGGCTGTGGATAACTTTCAGTTGTGAATATTTTTTAAGTTGAGAGAATTCTACTGAAGGGCACAAGTTTTCTTTGTGGGGTGAAGAAAACGCTCTAGAGCTGGATTGTGGTGATGTGTATACAACTTCGTGAATATACCACCCATCACTGAATTACACTTGAAAGGGAGAATTGTATGGTATATGAATTATATTTCAATAAAGCTGGCATTTACAAAATGAGACCGTGATAAAGGCCATGAGGGAAGAGACGGAGTGTCACAGAGTGGGTGGCNTTCTTTGTGGGGTGAAGAAAACGCTCTAGAGCTGGATTGTGGTGATGTGTATACAACTTCGTGAATATACCACCCATCACTGAATTACACTTGAAAGGGAGAATTGTATGGTATATGAATTATATTTCAATAAAGCTGGCATTTACAAAATGAGACCGTGATAAAGGCCATGAGGGAAGAGACGGAGTGTCGCAGAGTGGGTGGCATCACAGTGAAACACCCACTGAAAGCTCAGCCAGATGTTAGGAGAAAGGTAACAAAGTGGCTGAGACAGTAGTTTTGAAAAGTTACACCCAGCTAAGTTGTGATTAGGTCTGTGTGGTCGTTTCCCTTAGGACAGCAAGCTCTTTCAGTCCTGCCTTACCTGGACCACTGACAGCAAGCAAACTGGACCTACTGGACAACAAGTGCAAAGGAAAGAAGCCAAAAGAGGAAACATTACTGAATGCAAGCTCTGGCTGCTTACAACACAATCATCGGGAGACGAGATATTGAGGCAAGGAATAGCCACTTTATTTAGAAAGCCAGGTGTCTGAGAAGATGGCACTCTAGAGTACCATCTTATTAGGGTCTGGATACCAGTTTCTTTTATAGAACAGAGAGCAGGATGAGGTGAGGAAGTAAAGTAAAAAGACCATTAGTCTTGCAGAATATCTCCTGGCTTGGCCAGCATTGGGATGAAGATCTGTTAATTCTTTCTTTTCTGTAGCCATTCACAAGTGGGCAGGTTCCCTTCCACCCAGACAGGCCATTGTGAGTGTTTGCAGCTATAGACAGCATCCTTCCATTGATTATAATAAAAGCAAGGAGAAGCAAAGTTTAAAGTAAGAGAAACAGAACCAACCTGGAGTCAGATTTCGCTCTTCCCTGTTACAAAAAGAGCAAGTTCCACCTCAGGCAAGTGGTGAAGACAAAGTTCCCTGTAGTTGACTATGGAATGCGGTGAATCATCACTAAGACACGATGTCACCCAATCCTTCAGTGACTTCAGATTCCTGTCCTTCTCTCTCTCCTCTCCCTTGTAAAGAAGGTATCACTGTGGAGTTGTTTGTATGACTCCAGTAATGACATCAATATTATTTGGGTGGATCTTAAATAGTTAATGAGGGGAACCTAAGCCAGTTCACTAGGTTCTCACAGTTTTTATTACTCCAGGTTCATAGAACTGGGGCTCAAAGAAATGGAATGACCTTCCTACAAGCAAACACACAGCAAATGGCAAATCAGGACACGAGCTTCTTTTCTCCCATCCCAGCACTGCCTCTGCCTTTTGGGAGTATCAGTTCAGTTCAGTTCAGTTCAGTCGCTCAGTTGTGTCTGAATCTTTGCCACCCCATGGACTGCAGCACGCCAGGCTTCCCTGTCCATCACCAACTCCTGGAGCTTGCTCAAACTCATGTCCTTTGAGTCAGTGATGCCATCTAACCATCTCATCCTCTGTCATCCCCTTCTCCTCCTGCTTTCAATTTTTCCCTGTATCAAGGTCTTTTTCCAATGAGTCAGTTCTTCTCATCAGGTGGCCAAAGTACTGGAGTTTCAGCTTCAATATCTTTCCTTCCAATGAATATTCAGGACTGATTCCCTTAAGGATGGACTGGTTGGATCTCCTTACTGTCCAAGGGACTCTCAAGAGTCTTCTCCAACACCACAGTTCAAAAGCATCAATTCTTTGGTGCTCAGCTTTCTTTGTAGTCCAACTCTCACATCCATACATGAAAAACCAAAGCTTTGACTAAATGGACCTTTGTTGGCAAAGTAATGTCTCTGCTTTTGAATATGCTGTCTAGGTTGGTCATAACTTTTCTTCCAAGGAGTAAGCGTCTTTTAATTTCATGGCTGCAGTCACCATCTGCAGTGATTTTGGAGCCCAAAAAAATAAAGTCGGACACTATTTCCACTGTTTCCCCATCTATTTCCCATGAAGTGATGGGACCAGATGCCATGATCTTCGTTTTCTGAATGGTGAGCTTTAAGCCAACTTTTTCACTCTCCACTTTCACTTTCATCAAGAGGCTCTTTAGTTCTTCTGTTTCTACCATAAGGGTGCTATCATCTGCATGTCTGAAGTTATTGATATTTCTCCCGGCAATCTTGATTCCAGCTTATGCTGTAGGGACTACAGGAAACAGAAAAAGGAAAGGACCCAAAGAAACATGGTGGAGAAAAGTAGAGGACATGGAAAATAAAGAGAAGGACAGAGAAAAAGAAGGGGAAAGAGAGAGGAAAGGAGATTTAGAATAGAAAGTAAGAGGTGCTGTTTGTTCAAAGTAATGATGCCAGAGAGAACTGGCCAGGCAGGGCCCATTCTCACAGATGCAGGGCCAGCGCTGGGAGAGCTGGTTGAGGCAAGAAGTTGTTCTTATTGTTTTTCAGTCACTAAGTCATGTCTGACCTCTTTGTGATCCCATGGACTGCAGCACACTAGGCTTCCCTGTCCTTCACTATCTCCCGGAGTTTGCTCAAACTCATGTCCATTGAGAAAGCTCTCAATATATCAGAGTGAAATAATGGAAGCTCTTGTTACTGGGGTGGGGGCTGGGGGAGGGAAGCACAGCCTAAAACTTGAGAATTATGTTTTATTCAGTGAATATACTAAGGACTTTGGCCAGGGAGACGGCCTCTCAGATTGCTCTGAGAGACTGCTTTGATGAGATAAGGGAGGAGCCAGAATATAAAGGAGTCTTTGAAAAAAAAAAGATCAGAGAGATAAGATCTCAAGTGGCCTCCACTTGTAATGACTTGGAGCAGGGCTTGGGTTCCCAGCCAGAGATTGAGCTGGGTCACAGTGGGGAAAGCACAGATTCAGGTTCTGGCCTTCAACTTTTCAGAAAAAAATTTCCACAAAGACAGAAAGTAGTGAAGCAGGTAAAGTATTTATTAAGAGGAAAATAGTACAGTACATGTGGATAGACACATTGGCAGACTCAGAGGGCGAGTTCCTGAGTTGTTGAGTCTTGCCCCTGTGGCAGTTTGGATTACTCTCATGGGGCATTTCTTCCAAGTTTTCCTTTGGTCAATCATTATGATTAACCTTGTTCGCAGTCCATATTTGGTATGTCTCAGGATCCTTCCATGTGTGCACACACATCTCTTAGCCAAGATGGATTTTACCGAAAAGGCATCTGAATAGAACACCCCTTGACATAACTTCCCTTTGACCTGCAAGGAGCCTTTTCTGCCCGTGTGTGGTCAGGGAGATCTCCTGACTTCGAGAACAAGAAATAAGTGGTCCGAGTAGGGCCCAGCCTTCTCGCCTTAACTGTCCTACTATTTTCATCTTGGAGTTTTGATCCACAGGGAATGACTCTCCAATTGCTTTACCCTGGAGTGTGTGTGTGTGTGTGTGTGTGTGTGTGTGTGTGTGTGTTTGTATGTGTTGGGGGAGGGGGGATCTACCTCCTTCCTCAGTTGAAACATCAAAAGATTACTGCTGTTGAAGAAAGAAAACCAGACCTCTTAAGTTAATGAGCTGAGCACTTTTTTGTGTATGAGAAGATGCAAGTGACCCTGGGCTCCCTGAAATCATACATTTGATATGCACTTTAGCTATCTGGGGCCAGTGTACTATGCTTTCTCATCCTGAGTCTCCTCAGGGCTCACCTTTGGGGCAGCTATCAGGTGATGGCTTGGTGGTTGTAGCAGCCTGTTTACTGATATGACAGGCAACTTTTTTTCATTGATACTCTCCACAGATAGGATTACTGTCATGCCTTCCACATCTGGGTACCCAAGGTTCTTGCCCTACTGCAGGTGACATGTTTAGTAATAAAATGTCAAATTCCTCTTTCTGTCTAGAAAATAAAAATTTATAGTATCTTACATCTTTAAGAAAGGTGGACACTGCCTGTCCCTTCACTACCAGCTCTAAAAATTAACAGTGATCAATGGTCTCTCCCAAGGAGGGGAAAAAAAAAAAAATGAGCTGCCAACAGCCCAGGGAGAAACTAAGCAAAACAGGCTGCTTACATATGAGTGTGGATGTTTATAAGGATGAAATCAAGTAAATTTGAGAGTGATCTTTTAAAAGCTATTTCACCGTAAAGCCAGTATGAAAGGCCTAACACATCCTTTGGGAATTCATTGCTGTTCCTCTCTTTTGAGCAGTGGCAGTGGAATCTAGGATCTATCCTTGCTTCCTGCTTTGGACTGTAACTAGGGAGGCTTCCCTCCTCATTGGTTCAAAGTGTTAGGTCAAACACTGACTGAAACCGCCCACCTTGACCATGTATCATAGTAACCATTCCCATGAGTTATTATATATCAGGAGGTCCTGAAAATGAAAACAGAACTAATAAGCCACCATCAACTGGAATAGTTCAGAAGATGTCAAATGGAGACACCACGTGTCCTACCACCTCCCAGAATCCTCCTCACTGACATCCATTTTGTCTGAGCAATACACACACCACCAGGAGGGACCCTGAGTCAGAATGATTGGCCAGAGGCAAACCAGAAGCTAATCCTGTCACCATAAAAGCCAAGACTGTGAGCCGTGCGGCACAGCAGTCCTCCTGGATTCCCTGACCCTCCCGCTCTCCCTCCTGCCCCTTCCCAGTAATGTCTCTTGCTTTGTCAGCATGTGTCTCCTCAGGCAATTCATTTCTGAGTGTTAACCAGGAGGCCCCTTTTGGGCCCTGGAAGAGGTTCCCCTTTCCAGCAACAGAAGGAGCAGATTTGATTCAAATCTTCAGATACCCAGAGAGGAAGGTGTCGAATAAAAAGTATTTTCACAACTGAAAAGTTGAGTTTTGTTTCATTTGGCAGGAATTTTTAGGACTTCAAGCCTGGGAGGCAGCATCTCAAGTAACCCTGAGAGAACTGCTCCGAGGATGTGAGGGAAGGAGCCAGGTTATATAGAAGCTTTGCAACAAATGGCAGGTAGTCTGAGCATCAAAAAGATGATTGTGAATTAAAACCAGATCTCCCAAGTTAAGGAACTGANGGAATTTTTAGGACTTCAAGCCTGGGAGGCAGCATCTCAAGTAACCCTGAGAGAACTGCTCCGAGGATGTGAGGGAAGGAGCCAGGTTATATAGAAGCTTTGCAACAAATGGCAGGTAGTCTGAGCATCAAAAAGATGATTGTGAATTAAAACCAGATCTCCCAAGTTAAGGAACTGAGCAGTTTTCTATATGTGAGCTCACTGAAATCTTTGATAAGCACTTCAGCTCTCTAGGGCCAACGTCCTGTGTTTTTACATCCTGACTTTCATCAGAGCTCACCGTAGGGAGTGGCTGCAATCTGATGACTGCTAGATGGCAGGCCTTCCTGAGTTCCCTCAGGGCTCACCAGCTCGCCCAGGGGTGGCTGCAATCACTGCTAACTGTGACATCCTTTGTTTACTGATCTGGCAGGCAATATTCCATTTCTCAAGGAGAACCAACATGAGTAAAGAGTTGTTTTTAGTGATTTTTGTCTTTTTGAAATGGGTGCATGTTTCAGTGAGTGTATCCTACCACCTCTCACTCATGTTCCTCCCCTCACACTTCCTTCATGTCAGCCTTCACAATTACAAAACACAGAAGATGAAGATGTGCTGAGAAATCCACTTTCGGTTATTTGTGTTCTTAGTACCTGTCTCTTACCTCTGATTGCAGACTGGTTACACAAACACGCCTGTGTTTACAGGCAGATAGAGCAGCCTATTCATTTGCCATGTGGGAAAGTTTAGCTGTAGGACACTTGCTTGAGGTGGCTTCCTATATTGTTCTGGAAATTGAAGGGGGCTCTGTGCAGGAGGCACCTGCTGAATGCTTAGTAAATGAACCAAAGGCATTTCTGCACATTCTGGGAAATTACAGACGGATACTTTAAAAAGTAAAGGTGAAAGTTGCCCCATCATGTCTGACTCTTGGCGACCCCATGGGCTATAGCCTGCCAGGCTCTTCTGTCCATGGAATTCTCTAGGCCAGAATACTGGAGTGGGTAGCTGTTCCCTTTTCCAGGGGATCTTCCCAACTCAGGGATTGAATTCAGGTCTCCCACATTGCAGGCAGATTCTTTACCATCTGAGCCACCAGGAAAGCCCTTCAAACCTTAAGACAGAAGGCAAATAGCTGATTTTCTGAGTGTTTTGCTTTTACAAAGAATAAACTTTTCCAAAGACTGCTCAAATGAGTAAACACTTTAAATAACCCAACTGAAAATGTCTGTTTTATTATTATGTCTTGTCAAATGAATGAAAATACATACATTGTTGTTGTTTATTTTAGAGAAATGAATGTTTTTCCTACTTAAGATTCATTCTTAAAATCCCCTCTTAAAAATCTGTTAAATTATTGGTGCACCTGGTTTGTACAATATATCCTTGTAGCTTATTTTGTACAGGATAGTTTTTACTTCTTAATCCCTTAAAAATCCCTATTATTTTTAATGGTCTTCTAAGTGCCTTTTAAATCAGAAAGCCAGAGTTATAAATTACATTTTGGAGAAAGGAATTTGGTTACTTTGCCTTTCCAAGCTTAGATAAAAATTTCAGTGGCCTTTACATTACCCTAAGTTCTCTTTCAGAAGTAATGACACTCATGTGACTTTTATGTGAATTAGGATTCTTCTGGTCACAAGTAACCAAAACCCATGGAGCTGGTTTAAATTCAAGATGTTGGGCATCTCAGGGTAGCCAAAGGCAAGAATGCAGCCAGGCCCTGGGAAGGTCCTGGAAACCAGACCTCAGCGGTTATCCAGTAACCAGGCTGCCATTGGGGGCTATCTTGAGGGCATCAGAGATGAGGGATGGACACTTAAACAAATCTGTGTCCACTTTTGAAAGTTCACAGATTATGTATTTTCAGTGAGTGTTCATGGTTCAAAATGTCTCCCTTTGTGTTGATGTAAAATGATCACTCCTGTAATAATACCACACAGTCTCTTCTATAGCTCCAGACACCAGGTAGATCTGGTCTAAATTCCAGTTCTGTCCTTTATTTATTGTCTCCGTGGTGCTGGGGAAGTCACTTGACCTGTTGGAGTCTCTGAATTCTCTGGTATAGATAAGCGATGGAAATTGCTAAGTGTTGCATGGGTTAGGAATCTTGTGCAGCCTCTTCCTGACACATGGAAAGATAATTGTTTTACTCTTGGTCTCCCACTTGGAGACCTCCTTCTCTTCCGAGTTAAAATCTTTTAACAAAGGGCTAACTGGTAAATCACTCTTCCCCTCTGGCCAGCTTCTAGGGTATGAAATCAGGGCAGGGGCTGGGTCTAGGGACAAGGTACCTGTTATGATTGTTATCAGTCCTTCTTTAGACCATGAACTGGATGGAACTGGATGGTACATTAATGATATGTTCCACCTCATGCCCAGTCTATCGAGAGCCTGTCCTGGTGATCTCGGAGAGGCAGCAATGAGCCGTGGCTTGAAGTGAGATCTTAATTCCCTGCTCAGAAATTGAACCTGGGTAGCCTGGATGAAAACCAGGACTCCTAGCCACTAGACTACCAGGGGTTAGAGTGAGTGAGTGAATTCGCTCAGTCGTGTCCAGCTCTTTTCGACCCCATGGACTGTAGTAGTCTACCAGGTTCCTCCACCCATGGGATTTTCCAAGCAAGCATACTGGAGTGGGTTGCCATTTCCTTCTCCAGAAGATCTTCACTACCCAGGGGTTGATCCCACGTCTCCCGAATTGTAGGTAGATACTTTACCGTCTGAGCCACCAGGGAAGTCCTGGGGTTAGAGGCTAGAAGCAAACTGCCCCTGACACTTGTCCCCATTGAAACATGCATTTCTTAAGGAGGCAAAAACTATAAAAGCAGGTACAATGTTTATTATTAGAGATACAGCTCAACAAGTGGGAGAGCACACAGAGAAACAGTTAAGACAGAAACAAGACAGAGACGCACACCCAGAGAGAAAGGGTAGCGCCATCCCCGCTAATGAGGAGAGCAGTGAAGAGGTGACTGGATCGTTTATAAAAACGATTAATCGTTTAAACAAATAGCCAGTTTTTCTGGCTCTTTGTTTACCTTTGGCCAATTCTGTGGTTTCTTTTTCCACATCTGCTGGCCCTAGGACCCTCCCCAACATGTGTGTACAACTTTTTCCCAAGATGGATTTCAGCCCAGAGGCCTATGGGACAGCCTTAGCATCACATATTAAGGGATGATGCCCCCTCCTTTTTGAGCCCCAAGGAGCCTTTCCTGTACCTGTGCTAGTGTCTCCCTCGCCCCAAGGAGGGGAAATACGTGACCACCTGATCTTCTACTCAAACAGGGTTTAGCCTCTCTGTCCCTGCTATGACTGTTACCGTCAAGTGTCCTCAGGAGACAAAGACTGGCTACTCACCCTGTTCCTGTTGTTATTTCTATTTTGACAAATAGAAAAACAAAACAGCAAAACAGGTAGTTGATTGTAAACATCCAGCCTCGAGCCCACCTGCCTCCTTCCTCAGGAAATGTAAATAGGAGGCTGACTGTAAATGCCTTGCCTGGAGCCCATCTGCCTCCTGCCTCACTGGGAAGCCACCTGGGTGCGCAAGCCTCTCCTGAGATCTAGCTGGTGTCATCATTATTTGTTTTAGTGGTGGGGGTAGGACATCACGGGTGCCTCTCCCCAGTGCTCTTCCTCCAGGCTGGTCTCATTAGGTAGTTAGAATAAGAAAAAGGAGTCCAGAATGGCGGTGGCTAAAAGATGAAGAAGGGAAAAGCCTGGGAAAACAGAACAAAGGAAGGTCCAAGGACCGGAGTGAGGACCTCAGGTAAAACAGCCTCCTGGCGAGCCCAGTTTACATAGGGAAGGCCCAGGGAGAGAAGAAAAGAAGATATTAGAAGAGGAGCCAAAAGGGGCTTATTTAAAAAGAGGGCTCACAGTCAGGAGTGGGTGATGAGGAGCAAAGGTGACAGGATCTTGATTTCTTCCTCTTGCATAGTTTCAGACAGTCACAGACTGCCATCAGCATCTTGGTCGTGGGGGGCAGACTTCTCTTCTCTTCACAGCTCTTGGGTCAGCCCCCCTCTCACCTCAAAAATGCATTTTCCTTTACTTTCTAAATGAAACTGAGCTGTAACATGGGGCTGTAACACTGGTCCGTCCGTCGCTTCAAATTTTTGTTGTGATGGGAGAGAACCAAGGAAATTACAAACTCCCCCCACAGTTTTAACCACTGTGATGGGTTCCTTCTTTGATTTCACCCTGTACTGTGGGAGCCACTTGATAGTTGCCTGTGACATCTAACAGTGCCTGGTGTGAAGTGTAAAGCAACTGAGTGGTCAGGATTCAGGAGCTCACCAGGAGGAGGGCTAGAGGGACAACACCAAGCCATCTTTGTTCAGGCCCAGTCCCACCCTTACTTTGACTCTGGGGGCTCCCGTTCTCATTGGGGTGCACATAGAACAGACAAAAAACCCCTCTGCCCTCAAGAAATGTGCTTTCTAGTGGTGTCTTTTTTTTTTTTTTTTCCTTAGGGGGAGGGGTGGGCAGTAAAGAAGATACGTACAGAAAAACATGTAGTTGTTGGTTATAAATTTAACAGGTAAGCTGTCCAATGATAAGTACGAAGAAGCAAACAATGCAGCAGGAAGAGGGATCAGAAACTGTGTGTACAGTTGGGGGACAGGGGGAAGGACCTCAGCTAGGCCAGCCAGGGAAAACCATGAGTAAAGAAAGGGAGAGGGGGTGCTGCTGGCCGAAATCTTGGCTTTCTCTGCTTCCTGAAGATTAAAAAATGCAAGGAGAGTTTGGAGGAAATAGAAAGGTGACTTTAATTCTCAGCCAGCAGAGAGGGGAATACAGTAGTCTCATGTCTCAAGAACGGTGCTGCTCCCCCCCCACTTCAACACCCATTAGGAGTCTAGGGGCTTATTTAAAAAGAGGGCTCACAGTCAGGAGTGGGTGATGAGGAGCAAAGGTGACAGGATCTTGATTCCTTCCTCTTGCATAGTTTCAGACAGTCACAGACTGCCATCAGCATCTTGGTCATGGAGTCTTGCAGTTGAGTGGCTCTGCAGCCTTCTTTCTGATCTGTAACTACAAGAAGAAGAAGGGTAAACACCAGATACGGGATGTATTTAGCATAGAGTCAGAGGAAAATAGATGTGAAGTGTAGCTCCTGCATAGTTTGGGGGCAGAAAAGTAAACTGCAGTACAGACATGCTGAGTTAGGAGCAGTTAAAGTAAAAAAAAGTACAAAAAAGATCTTCACGACCAAGATAATCATGATGGTATGATCATGCACCTAGAGCCAGACATCCTGGAAAGCAAAGTCAAGTGGGCCTTAAAAGCACCACTGCGAACAAAGCTAATGGAGGTGATGGAACTCCAGTTGAGCTATTTCAAATCCTGGAAGATGATGCTGTGAAAGTGCTGCACTCAATATGCCAGCAAATCTGGAAAACTCAGCAGTGGCCACAGGACTGGAAAAAGTGAAAAAGTTGAAAACGATCTTCAGAAAACGAAGATCATGGCATCTGGTCTCATCACTTCATGGGAAATAGATGGGGAAACAGTGGAAACAGTGTCAGACTTTATTTTTCTGGGCTCCAAAATCACTGCAGATGGTGACTGCAGCCATGAAATTAAAAGACGCTTACTCCTTGGAAGGAAAGTTATGACCAACCTAGATAGCATATTCAAAAGCAGAGACATTACTTTGCCGATCAAGGTCCGTCTAGTCAAGGCTATGGTTTTTCCATTAGTCATGTATTGATGTGAGAGTTGGACTGTGAAAAAGGCAGAGCGCCAAAGAATTGATGCTTTTGTACTTGGTGTTGGAGCAGACTCTTGAGAGTCACTTGGACTGCAAGGAGATCCAACCAGTCCATTCTGAAGGAGCTCGGCCCTGGTATTTCTTTGGAAGGAATGATGCTAAAGCTGAAGCTCCTGTACTCTGGCTACCTCATGCGAAGTGTTGACTCTTTGGAAAAGACTCTGATGCTGGGAGGGATTGGGGGCTGGAGCAGAAGGGGATGATAGAGGATGAGATGACTGGATGGCATCACCAACTCAGTGGACATGAGTCTGAGTGAACTCTGGGAGTTGGTGATGGACAGGGACGCCTGGTGTGTTGTGACTCATGGGGTTGCAAAGAGTCGGACACGACTGAGCGACTGAACTGAACTGACTGAACTGATATCTTCTTCTTGGATTGATCCATTAATCATTATGTAGTGGTCTTCTTTGTCTCTTTTCACAGCCTTTATTTTAAAGTCTA
This sequence comes from Neotragus moschatus, assembly GCA_006410615.1. NCBI lineage: Eukaryota > Metazoa > Chordata > Mammalia > Artiodactyla > Bovidae > Neotragus > Neotragus moschatus. Next base: position 186,710 of record SJYA01000062.1, on the reverse strand, counting down.
TTTTATCAGATATGAGTATTGCTACTCCTACTTTCTTTTGATCTCTATTTGCATGGAATATCTTTTTCCAGCTCTTCACTTTCAGTGTGTATGTGTCCCTTGTTTTGAGGTGGTCTCTTGTAGGCAGCATATATAGGGGTCTTGTTTTTGTATCCATTCAGCCAGTCTTTGCCTTTTGGTTGGGGGATTCAACCCATTTACGTTTAAGGTAATTATTGATAAGTATGATCCCGTTAACATGTACTTTATTGTTTTGAGTTCGGGTTTATACGCCCTTTTTGTGTTTCCTGTCTAGAGAATATCCTTTAGCATTTGGTGGAGAGCTGATTTAGTGGTGCTGAATTCTCTCAGCTTTTGCTTGTCTGTAAAGCTTTTGATTTCTCTTTCATATTTGAATGAGATCCTTGCTGGGTACAGTAATCTGGGCTGTAGGTTATTTTCTTTCATCACTTTAAGTATGGCTTGCCATTCCCTCCTGGCCTGAAGTGTTTCTATTGAAAGATCTGCAGTTATCCTTATGGGAATCCCCTTGTGTGTTATTTGTTGTTTTTCCCTTGCTGCTTTTAATATTTGTTCTTTGTTAATTAGATTAATATGTGTCTTGGGGTGTTTCGCCTTGGGTTTATCCTGTTTGGAACTCTCTGGGTTTCCTGAACTTGGGTGATTATTTCCTTCCCCATTTTAGGGAAGTTTTCAACTATTATCTCTCAAGTATTTTCTCATGGTCTTTCTTTTTGTCTTCTTCTTCTTCTGAGACTCCTATAATTAGAATGTTGGAGCATTTCATATTGTCCTGGAGGTCTCTGAGATTGTCCTCATTTCTTTTAATTAGTTTTTCTTTTTTCCTCTCTGATTCATTTATTTCTACCATTCTATCTTCTATTTCACTAATCTTATCTTCTGCCTCTGATATTCTACTATTTGTTGCCTCCAGAGTGTTTCTGATCTCATTTATTGCATTATTCATTATATATTGACTCTTTTTTATTTCTTCTTGATCCTTGTTAAACCTTTCTTGTATCTTCTCAATCCTTGTCTCCAGGCTATTTATCTGTGATTCCATTTTGATTTCAAGATTTTGGATCATTTTCACTAACATTATTCGGAATTCTTTCTCAGGTAGATTCCCTATCTCTTCCTCTTTTGTTTGGTTTGGTGGGCATTTCTCCTGTTCCTTTACCTGCTATGTATTCCTCTGTCTCTTCATCTTGGTTATATTGCTGCATTTGAGGTGGCCTTTCTGTATTCTGGGAATTTGTGGAGTTCTCTTTATTATGGAGTTTCCTCACTGTGGGTGGGGTTGTATCAGTGGCTTGTCAAGGTTTCTTGGTTAGGGAAGCTTGTGTCAGAGTTCTGATGGGTAGAACTGGATTTCTTCTCTCTGGGGTGCAATGAAGTGCCCAGTAATGAGTTATGAGATATCTATGGTTTTGGAGTAACTTTGAGCTGCCTGTATATTGAAGCTCAGGGGTGTGTTCCTGTGTTGCTGGAGAACCTGTGTGGTATATCTTGTTGGCCCTTGGGTGGTGCTTGGTTTCAGTGTAGGTATGGAGGCATTTGATGAGCTCCTATCGATGAATGTTCCCTGGATTCAGGAGTTCTCTGATGTTCTCAGGATTTGGACTTAAGCCTCCTGCTTCTGGTTTTCAGTTTTATTTTTACAGTAGCCTCAAAACTTCTCCATCTATACAGCACCAATGATAAGACATCTAGGTTAAAGATGAAAAGTTTCTCCACATTGAGGGACCTTCAGAGAGGTTCACTGCAAATTCCAAGTTTGTCTCCTCTTAGCTTGGTGATTCTTTCAAGTCCCTTGATATCTCTGAGCACTGTCTTCTCATTCTGTCTTGATGTAATTCAGGTGAGTAGGTGGTCACTTGAAATGTGTCTGCTCTTCTATGGTTCTATGTTTATTTATTAATTCTCCAAAATAAAATCATTTACTACATGATCAGAAAATAAATAAGATTAATGAAAGGATTGTAGGAAAAAATTAGATAATTTTACTCTCAAATATATTTAAATATAGAATAAAATTAAATTATGAGAAGTGCTGAAATAATTATTAAAATCAATAGAAACCTCATAAATTGATTTAACTATTTACATTAATTTGATATACAATGAAGATATGACTTTTAAATTAGTGGGCAAAAAAGTAATACTTTATTAATTGACCTGGAATTATTGAAGAAAAATATATAGTATGCTCCTAATTTTGTATAACCTATTAGAAAAAATATGTAAATGATTGTATGTTTGCAAAGGTATAGTTGTATACAAATAGTAATGGTTACTCTGGATTTTAAAATTGTAGATGGTTTATGTTTTGCCTCTGTCCAAGTTTTCTGCTTTGGAAAAAATTGGTTCAAACAGTAAAACTTGAATTTTGACCTCAAATAAATAAAAATAAGCTTGTAACACTGATTAAAGATGTGGTAGCACAATACAATTAAAAGTATTTCTAAAGAGGAACACATTTTAAAACTCAATGGCTGTTGTTTAAAAAATTACAGCACATATAGAATGCAATGTTAAAGGGGTGGTAATTTACTAATACTACTTTACAAAACGGTATGCATAATGGTACCGTCAAGTTTTATTCCTCTAAAATACAATGATTTTCAACTTTCAAACTATTTTAATCAGATAAATTCAAGAATCGTGAGAGCAATATTCTAAGGCACCTTCTAAAATCATTGATTATCTTGACTATCACTGTGGAGCATGCTATTTCCCAAACTAGATTTCATTGCTGCTATGTTACAGAGGCAGATACTTTAGATGAAGGTGAAAGAATACACAGCCCATCTATAAACTTCAGCCTAAAAGTGTTGAATAACAAGACCAGTGTCCATCGTTGTACCTCCCAGAAGGTATCCAGAGGACAAAAGTAAGGCATGGAATTGGACAACCCCCGTTGGTAACTTACATCCCAAAACAAGAGATTTGATTACCCTTATCATTATCTATGCTTGCTGAGCAGAGCTCCCAAAGCTATTAGTGGTCATAAAATTGCCCAGCTGTTTTTTAAATTCAACTATAGTATTTGACTCAGTGACCTTTTCGGTCAATGAATTTCACAGGTTGACTATACACGTTTATAAGGCATTATTTACCTCAATTTGTTCTGAATTTACTGCCTCTTATTTTTTTCAAGTATCTCCTTGTCCTAATTTTATTATGGAACAAGGTTAAAAAAAGGATGTCCTTTGTAATTTTGAATGCTTCAATCAAGGACTTTTCTAAAATATACCAGATTTTAGAATATTTTATTAGGAAAATGAAAAATCTAGCTATATTCCATCTAGTCTCTATTAATATTTTATTCTCACCATGACTTTTTATTACTTGACTGTGAGTTCAATGCCTGTTACACCTCATCATTCTATTTCTTTCATATTATTAACAGCACAAAAATGACAATGGTGAATAAACATCTTTTTCCCGTAAGAAAAATCAAGTGAAATGATTAAACTCTTACTAATACCATGTTTTTCTACTAATTGAAATATTTGTCTTGGTAAAACCAATACAGTCAAAACACTTAAACATCAAGCTAACTGAACCAGAGCTTTAAAAAGTTACCTTCAATAAAGTATGTTGGACATTATCTTATTTAGAGCAAATTCTTTTTGCTAGATTGTTCTGGAGTGATTAATCATAGAAATTTCCATACTGAATGTCAGAGATGAGAGTATGATTTGCAACTTTATGTTCTCCAGATTAAAGCATCAAAGAAATCATTCTGTTGTTAAATAGTGGCTGCTTTGAAAGTTAAAAAAAAAAAAAGTGCATGAGTGTCATTATTTTCCAGCCATAATATTAGTAATTGCTTTGGATTTTGAGTTTAAAATTATTCATTTTGCCCCAAATATACCAAGGGTCTCACTTTAAAATTTTGTGGTGGTCCTTCACTGTAGTATTCTTATATATATATATATTTTAAGATAGAATTATCTTACCTAGGCACTTAATTTCAACTAACAATTCCTCTGCAGATATAGCCTTAATTCTTGAGCTGATAAAGACAATTATAGATTTGAAAAGAAAAAAAAAAACACCAAGATTTTGGAAGAAAACACTTTGATTTTCATGTTACTTCTTTCAAGCCCTTTTCTTTCTTGCACCTATTTCTTTCAGGTCTTTACAAGTCACTTCTTCATTCATCTTTTTAATTGTTCAAGACTGGTTTTACAGGTTCTTAGGAAAAAACAGTTGAATGTAGTGCTATTACAGGGGCAATGTTATACTATGAACCAAGCAAAATCACAGATGATTTAAGGAGCTCGTCCCAAGCCATATGACAACATTTTTTCAAAAGAAGCAGTTACCAAAGGAGTGTATTTGGATTCTGTTTTCAAAACCTTCCGAAACACGACTTGGAGTCAGCAGAGTAGGCTGTGGCTGTGGACTTCAGCACAACTACATGTATCTCCCAGTTCAGTTCAGTCGCTCAGTCGTGTACGACTCCTTGCGACCCCACGAACCGCAGCACGCCAGACCTCCCTGTCCATCACCAACTCCCGGGAGTTCACTCAGACTCACGCCTATTGAGTCAGTGATGCCATCCAGCCATCTCATCCTCTGTCGTCCCCTTCTCCTCCTGCCCCCAATCCCTCCCAGCATCAGAGTCTTTTCCAATGAGTCAACTCTTCACATGAGGTGGCCAAAGTACCGGAGCTTCAGCTTCAGCATCATTCCTTCCAAAGAAATCCCAAGGCTGATCTCCTTCAGAATGGACTGGTTGGATCTCCTTGCATATATACATAAAATAATAAATAAATGTGTATTGTTGTTATTTAGTCCTATCTGACTCTTTGCGACTCCATGGACAGTAGCCTGCCAAGCTCCTCTGTTTACGGGACTCTTCAGGCAAGAACACTGGTGCAGGTTGCCATGCCCTTCCTCCAAGGAATCTTCCCTGACCCCTGGGATTGAGTCTGTGTCTGTCTCTTACATACCCTTCATTGGCAGGTGGGTTCTTTACCGCTGGCACCACGTGGGAAGTCCCATGTGTGCATGTGCATGTGTATGTTAGTTGCACAGCTGTGTCCAACTCTTTATGACCCCACAGACTGTAGCCCTCCAGGCTCCTCTGTTCGTGGAATTCTCTAGACAGTAATACTGGAGTGGGTAGCCATTCCCTTCTCCAGGGGATCTTCCTGACCCAGGGATGGAACCAGGGTCTTCTGCATTGCAGTCATTCTTTACTGTCTGGGCTTCATTAATAGCTCAGTTGGTAAAGAATCCATCTCCATTCCTAGGTTTGATTCCTGGGTCAGAAAGATCTGCTGAAGAAGGGATAGGCTACCCACTCCAGTATTCTTGGGCTTCCTTTGTGGCTCAGCTGGTAAAGAATCGCCTGCAATTTGAGAAACCTGGGTTCGATCCCTGGGTTGGGAAGATCCCCTGGAGACGGGAATGGCTAACTCACTCCTGTATTCTGGCCTGGAGAATTCCACGGACTATAGTCCCTGGGATCGCAGAGTTGGACACGACTGAGCGACTTTCACTTTCACTTTCACTTTCTTTACTGTCTGATCTACCAGGGAAACCTCTGAGTGTGTTACATAAAAGCTACATATGTAACTTGCATCTTTCCCCTGGGTAAAACCCCTTAGCACAGATTGTGGTTGTTACGTACTGTTTTTCATCATTATCCAAGATTAATTTTATTGATGATTTCCCTTGGAAATAAGATTCAAAATTGTACCTTTTCACTTATGTTGGGACAATAATTTAGGTTTGTGTCCTACTAAACCATGTATTTAAGAAGAGGAACCCTGTGTGATGGCTATGTCTTCATTGGTACTTTACAGTTAATTCATGTAACAATGAAATAGTAAAATTGGCAGCAATGACAGGCTCCCTAGAGATGATGTGTGTGCAACTGCCCCTGCAGAGATGTAGTCATGAGGCTGTGGAAACCAGACTGCTCCCCCTTTTAAAATTGCTAATATATGCACACTCACACATATATGTATGGCAAGTAGTGTGGCTATATTTCAGCAAAGATTCTCTACCTCGATCTTGTGAAGCACTGACTGCATTAGTGCGGAAATGAGCTTCCCGTGGTCCAGAGACAGTTGCAATTGCTTTGTTTCTCAGGAGGCCTTAGACTCCACTGGAGGAAATGGACGTTCACTCTCCTAGGCTTCAATCTGTGAGGCTGTGTTAGAGTCTTCCCCTGATAGTTCAAAAGTTCCTCTAATACATTGAGATCTAACTGCGCACAGGCTATTTAAATCCCAGAACAAGAAAGGTTTGTGAAGGAGTATATAAAATTGAAAATAGGAAATATGGCCTTGGCTTTGAGTGGATACAGAAAACGAAAGCTAAGCCATTGATTTGATTTTAGATTGTTAAAACTCCTGTGAGAAGTGAGTAGTGCGGTGGGGACCAGACCAGAGCCTTCTGCCTTTGTTGCTAGAAAATGTTAAAATGACAACATTTAAAAAGGCTTCAGAAAACAGATTGTTTAAATTCTTTCAAGAAGAAGTATCCAAGAAGTGGGGAAAAAATGGAAAGGGAATAAAAGTACGTGGGAGAGAGAGGGAGTAAAAGAGGGAAAGAGTGAGAGGGAGAATATTGAAGATCATGGGGAATGCTTAACAAACCAGTATTTCCCAAATGACAGAAAAAAGGCAGAGGACCTTTGGAAATTTCCATTTCTTAAACAGCCAAATAAACTTCATTATAAGAAGAAGAAAAAAGATATAGACTTAGGTGTGCAAAAGAAACTGAGGATTAAATAATAGACAACTTATTTAAACTTGTAGTTCAGTGGTAAAGAATCTGCCTGCAATGCAGCAGACACAGGAGATGTGGGTTTGATCCCTGGATTGAGAGGAGACCTTGGAGGAGGGAATGGCAACCCACTTCAGTGTTCTTGTCGGGAAAATCCCATGGACAGAGGAGCCTGGTGCGCTATAGTCCATGCGGTGGCAAAACAGTCAGACATGACTTAGTGACTGAGCATATGTGATTTTATTGATGCTCTTGTTTGAAAAATGAGGCATTTTTCTCATATTGCTTGGCTTTGTTTTTATTTTGAAAATATTATGCTTAACTGGGCACTATTCATTCATCAAAAGTACCAAGTTTTTTCAATCAATTCTAGAAAATTTTCTTCCATTATTAGAAAACAGTCTACTCGTTATTTTCTGAAGTGTTCCATGAACACAGAGGGATTGTTATTTGCTTGCTATGTTTCAGATACCATTTTAACTGCATGAAAATATTAACATGCTTTGGCCTTGTAGTAATCTTGTGACATAGCTAGTATAATTACATGAGGAGTAGACTGACTTACACCTGTGCAAACCACCCGGCTAGGAGCAAACCTAGCTTCCAAGCCCATAACTCTGACTCCAGAGTCTTCTGAGCTATGAATCTTTACATTAGACCAGTCAGAGAAAACAAGGAAAGAAACCCAATATTTTTTTCTGACATTATTTCAGCTTTATCTGAACTTGAAAACAATCACAAACAAATAAAACAAAATAACAAAAACATTTTGATGTCATAGCTAGGACACCAAACAAATAATCAAACAGGTGATCTTACAATGATTATGCCAGTTCAAATGACCTAAATTTTACACAGATGCTCGATAACAAGCATGATCTAGGTTAGCGCTGGAATTCTTTAAAGCTAGAGCTGTTACGTTCAGTTTGTAAATGGCCAGAAGGCCTCCCATCTTTATTTCATGAAAAGTGGAAGGGATTATATATATTATCTGAAAGGATTATATTCATTTTCTGTTACTGATTTAATTGTATTTGGATGTATCAAAGACATAGATTTAATTAAGATCTGTTAATTTCTGACTCAGACCTAGAATTAGTTACTCCTCCTACCTCTTAAATCTCAAAAAAAAAAAAAAGAAAAAGAAAAAAGAGAAAGAGAGAAGGATTTAAGAAGTGTACATAATTGTTTAACTTTGAACATTTCAGGGGTAAAGAACATCACCCCTCCACAAGGTCAAAAATCCATGTATAACTTATAGTTGGCCTTCTGTATAAGCAGTTCCTCCCGCCACATCTTCAGGTCTTCATTTGTGGATCGTATTTACTACTATATACTGTATATTACTACTAAATACTATAGTATTTACTACTGAAACAAAAACCCAAAAACGTGTATATAATGGACCTGTGTAGTTAAGCCTATGTTATTCAAGTGTCAGTGCACCATTATACGTATCCATTAAATATATTATAATCCTAAAAAATGTTTGAAAGCTAGGGAAGCAAAGGAACTAAAACATAGAAAAGAGTATTCTGTCAAATTTTTCAAACTACTCAGATTGGGATAATATTAAAGGCCCTTTGAGGAAGAAGGCCAGGAATGCTTTTCTACTCATTTTAAGACCTACAATTACATAATCTATTCCTTTGAGATCTTGATGTCCAATCCTTTAATCATCTTTAAGATCCTCCTATTTATCTTCCCGTAGACTCTGCTTAATTTTTGTAGGTTGAAGCCTTGTTGTTTTCTTGTTGGAAGCCTTTTTTGATTTCCTATTCAAATTATGTTTTAAAAAATCTACTCTTGCAGTAAAAGCTTTCCATGAATAACTTCTTACATTTTTCATTCAGAATTTTTGCTGCAATCCATAGTTGATACCTATTTTGTTAATAAAGACAATGTTTCCTTGTAGTTTCTTCATTCTTAGCTTTTTTATATATTAATTAGTTCTACAACATGTGCCTGAAAATGCCACCATTTATTTGCAACAAGTTTCAGTTAAAAAAATCAAAAATTAATAAACATTCAAAAAGTCCATAACTATTAGGTACATTTTTCATGAAGTTTTTATTACTGCTGTTTTTATTAAGTCTGTATTGGAGAAGGAAGTGGCAATCCACTCCAGTGTTCTTGCCTGGAGAATCCCAGGGATGGGGGAGCCTGGTGGGCTGCCGTCTATGGGGTAGCACAGAGTCGGACACGACTGAAGCGACTTAGCAGCAGCATGTAAAGTTTAGCCTAATACAAAACACAATAATCTGTTTTCTTTTACTAATTTAACAAATCTCTATTGTGAGCCTTCTATATGGCCTAGGTTGATTAAGGCTCTGAGAATAGAGTCGGAAACAAAACAGGCTTTAACTTGGGAAAAGTGGTAGCCAACTAGGAAAACAAATAGAGCTATCTCATTACTTCAGTTTTCACCGCCTCCTCAGCCTCCCTAAATTAAAACTAGTCAACATTTTAAATGTAAAAAATAAAAGCATAAAGGTGTTCAAAAAATGATATTTGAATTAAAAATGTAATCTTATGTGTGTGTTAGTCACTCAGTCGTGTCCGTCTCTTTGTGACCCCAAGGAACTACATAGCCCAACAGGTTCCTCTGTCCGTGGGATTCTCCAGGCAAGAGTACTAGAATACTGGGAGTTGGTTGCCACTTCCTTCTCCAGGGGATCTTCCTGACCCAAGGATTGAATCCAGATCTCCTGTATTGTAGGCAGATTCTTTTACCATCTGAGCCATCAGGGAAGCTCTAATCTTATGGTAGACAAAATTATAATGGCTATAATATACAGAGATATCTTAGAATTACATAAGAAAAATCAATTCAAAATGAGCATAGCATATGAACAGAACTTTTAAGAAACATACGAAACAAAGATACATTTCAAAATGGGCATTGAAAACAGAAAAAGGGAATTTACGCCTCAACATAATACTAGTAAACCAAATTCCCAACATATAACAAGGATTGTATACTATAACCAGCTGAGATCTATCCCAGGAATTCCAGATTGTTTTCACATTTCCAAATCAATTAATAGAATATACCATATCAATGGAATGAAGGCTAACATAATACATAATCTTCTCAATAGATGCAAAATAGCATTTTAAAACATAAGTTTCCTGTTATGTTAAAAAACTTCAGCATACTGGAAACAGAAGAGAACTGCCTCATCTAATAAATGGTATCTACCAGAAGTAAATAAATAAAACAATAGCAGTTATCATACTTAATAATGGAAGACTGAACGTTATTTCCTGAAAGTCAGGAGGAAGGCAAAGATGCCCACTCTAGCTACTTTCATTTAACATTGAAGGATCTAGAACGGAGAATTGAAAGAAAGAAAAGGAAAGGAGAGAAAAGGAAAGGAAAGAAGAAAGGAGGAGGGAGGGAAGGAAGGAAGAGAGAAGGCATTGAGATTGGAAAGAGAGTAGTAAAACCATTTATATTTTAGATAACATGATTTATATACAGAAAACCATAGAGATCCACACAAAAATGAATTTGAATGAATAATCATGTTCTGCAATATTTCAGAGTATAAGATCAATATACAAAACCAAATGTGTTTCCATATATCAGGAACTAATAGTTTCAACATAAAATTTAGAAAATAATTTCATTTAAAACAGCATATGCAGATTAAAACTTAGGAATAAAAGAAGTCCAAAACTCATACTCTGAAACTACAAAATGTTGTTATAATTAAATAAGATGTAAATAAATGAAAGATATCTCATGTTCATGGGTTGGAAGACTTACAATTTTAGATGGTAGTTCAGTTCAGTTCAGTCACTCAGTCCTGTCCGACTCTTTGCGACCCCATGAATCACAGCACGCCAGGCCTCCCTGTCCATCACCAACTCCCGGAGTTCACTCCGACTCATGTCCATTGAGTCGGTGATGCCATCCAGCCATTTCATCCTCTGTTGTCCCCTTCTCCTCCTGCCCCCAATCCCTCCCAACATCAGAGTCTTTACCAATGAGGCAACTCTTCGCATGAAGTGGCCAAAGTGCTGGAGCTTCAGCTTTAGCATCTTTCCTTCCGAAGAACACCCATGACTGATGTCCTTCAGAATGGACTGGTTGGATCTCCTTGCAGTTCAAGGCACTCTCAAGAGTCTTCTCCAACACCACATTTCAAAAGCATCAATTTTTCGGCACTCAGCCTTCTTCATAGTCCAATTCTCACATCCATACATGACCACAGGAAAAACCACAGCCTTGACTAGACAAACCTAAGTCGGCAAAGTAATGTCTCTGCTTTTGAATATATTATCTAGGTTGGTCATAACTTAAATTTATCAGATTAAATGCAAACACAAATTCTCAGCAGGGTTTTTGAAACTGACTGTAAAATGCATGTGCCAGCAAAGAACCAATACAAATTTTGAAAAAGTTGAAAGACACACACTTCTCAATTTCAAAACTTAACACAAAACTAAAGTAAGCAAGACAGTGTAGTAGTATCATGAGAATAGATATATGGATCAATGGAATAGAATTGAGAGTTCAGAGATAAACTCTTACATTTACAGTCAAATGATTTTTAATGAGTGCCAAAACAATTCATGTGAAAAGAATAGTCTTTCAACAAATGGTATGGGGACAACTGGCTAGCCACATGTGAAAGAATTAACTTGGACCTCTTTACATCCTACATAAAAAATAACTCAAAGTGGATCATGAGTCTAAATATAAATTCCTTGAATAGAATGGCTTTTTCTATTTTTACTGCTGCAGTGAATCCAATTTGGCTGGCACCACACGAAATTACAAAACAAACTAACAAACAGAGTCTAATGGAAAGAGACAAAAGCCCATTAACAAAAGTCTAATGGAAAATGATTTACTTGCAAGTGAGATTAAGTTGCACAATAACAGTATATAAAGTATGCTATATCTAGAAAGGTGACTGTATATATGTGTGGAATATTTCTGGAGCAATACCTAAGGAAATATTATGAATATTTACTACGTGTAAGTATGGCTACAGGTAAATGAGTTGAAAGTCATTTTAAATTACAGTGATGAAAATCTAAGCTAAACTGTTAATTGAAGGGAGAAGTGTGATTTTTTCAATGTATAAACATCAGAATAAAAGGCAAATGTACTGGTCTGAGGGTATTAGAAATTGTAGATTCAAAGGAACCCAGAATTCTTCTGTCTGACTTAAAAAAAAAAATCTGAAACTTTCTTTTATATTAGCATAATTATATCAAATCAACTTCATCCTCAAGGCAAGCTAAGATTAGCATTCAAACCTAGGGAGGTTTGCTCCCTTATGAACTTATGACCACTGGCTAAAGTCATACAAATGCAAAGTTGAGGAATATGTGCTAGCCTCAGAAAGAGTCATTTGATCAAGGAAGTTAAAGCATTATGTTTGATTTTGTTTGGGTGATACTCCTACAAATATGGCCATGGAGGAGAGGTCTGCTACCAGAAGACAGAGAGAAGGAATGTTGAGTGGAAAAATAATCCATCAAATCTAAGGATGGTTGACCCAGAGAAAAATGTAAGCCTTTTTGTGTTATTTTTTGTTCTTCATGCCTATATATCACCTTAATCAAAAAATAAAAAACAATCCATAATGAAAAAACATAAAAAACTATCTACCTACCTATATCTGAATCACTTTGCTGTGTACCTAAAACTGACACAATGTTTTAGATCAACTATATTTCAATAAAAATTAAAAAATAAAGAGTATTAGATAAGTAGGGATATATGAATATTTGCCATGCTCAATTAGCAAGATATAGATCCAATCCCTTGAGACTCTGTTTCACGATCTGTTTTCTTTATTCCNATCACTTTGCTGTGTACCTAAAACTGACACAATGTTTTAGATCAACTATATTTCAATAAAAATTAAAAAATAAAGAGTATTAGATAAGTAGGGATATATGAATATTTGCCATGCTCAATTAGCAAGATATAGATCCAATCCCTTGAGACTCTGTTTCACGATCTGTTTTCTTTATTCCTTTTACTTTCTCATCCTCATATCCCTTACCTCCTTAATGGTAGCCACCTTGAGGTTTCATGCTTGAAAGAAAACACATATCCATCATTGGATCTTTGTTTTGAATCAACCGAGAAAGCCTATTGAGTCTTTATTGATGAAATACTCTTTTATCTCTTTAAAAATATATATTTTCCAGTTGGTCAAACCTCTGAAAGATTTTCTCTGTTTCATTCTAGTTCTGCTGACAAGTTGCTTAATTCTTCTTTAATGATGTTTCTCTATTTGTAATACTTTGCCCAGCACAATGAACAGTAGTCAANTCTTGGGTCAGCCCCCCTCTCACCTCAAAAATGCATTTTCCTTTACTTTCTAAATGAAACTGAGCTGTAACATGGGGCTGTAACACTGGTCCGTCCGTCGCTTCAAATTTTTGTTGTGATGGGAGAGAACCAAGGAAATTACAAACTCCCCCCACAGTTTTAACCACTGTGATGGGTTCCTTCTTTGATTTCACCCTGTACTGTGGGAGCCACTTGATAGTTGCCTGTGACATCTAACAGTGCCTGGTGTGAAGTGTAAAGCAACTGAGTGGTCAGGATTCAGGAGCTCACCAGGAGGAGGGCTAGAGGGACAACACCAAGCCATCTTTGTTCAGGCCCAGTCCCACCCTTACTTTGACTCTGGGGGCTCCCGTTCTCATTGGGGTGCACATAGAACAGACAAAAAACCCCTCTGCCCTCAAGAAATGTGCTTTCTAGTGGTGTCTTTTTTTTTTTTTTTTCCTTAGGGGGAGGGGTGGGCAGTAAAGAAGATACGTACAGAAAAACATGTAGTTGTTGGTTATAAATTTAACAGGTAAGCTGTCCAATGATAAGTACGAAGAAGCAAACAATGCAGCAGGAAGAGGGATCAGAAACTGTGTGTACAGTTGGGGGACAGGGGGAAGGACCTCAGCTAGGCCAGCCAGGGAAAACCATGAGTAAAGAAAGGGAGAGGGGGTGCTGCTGGCCGAAATCTTGGCTTTCTCTGCTTCCTGAAGATTAAAAAATGCAAGGAGAGTTTGGAGGAAATAGAAAGGTGACTTTAATTCTCAGCCAGCAGAGAGGGGAATACAGTAGTCTCATGTCTCAAGAACGGTGCTGCTCCCCCCCCACTTCAACACCCATTAGGAGTCTAGGGGCTTATTTAAAAAGAGGGCTCACAGTCAGGAGTGGGTGATGAGGAGCAAAGGTGACAGGATCTTGATTCCTTCCTCTTGCATAGTTTCAGACAGTCACAGACTGCCATCAGCATCTTGGTCATGGAGTCTTGCAGTTGAGTGGCTCTGCAGCCTTCTTTCTGATCTGTAACTACAAGAAGAAGAAGGGTAAACACCAGATACGGGATGTATTTAGCATAGAGTCAGAGGAAAATAGATGTGAAGTGTAGCTCCTGCATAGTTTGGGGGCAGAAAAGTAAACTGCAGTACAGACATGCTGAGTTAGGAGCAGTTAAAGTAAAAAAAAGTACAAAAAAGATCTTCACGACCAAGATAATCATGATGGTATGATCATGCACCTAGAGCCAGACATCCTGGAAAGCAAAGTCAAGTGGGCCTTAAAAGCACCACTGCGAACAAAGCTAATGGAGGTGATGGAACTCCAGTTGAGCTATTTCAAATCCTGGAAGATGATGCTGTGAAAGTGCTGCACTCAATATGCCAGCAAATCTGGAAAACTCAGCAGTGGCCACAGGACTGGAAAAAGTGAAAAAGTTG
>SJYA01000062.1:121643-170406 GCA_006410615.1 Neotragus moschatus | reverse complement strand
AAAAAAAAAAAAAAAACACTAGGAATGTTCAGGCCTTTTCACTCTTCTCTTTGTCTTCTTTGCTCTTAGGAAAGGAAGAGAGAAAAACTCACTCTTTTTTTTTTTACTTTTCTCTGCGACAGATGCCATGCCCACTTCTAGCAGAGAGCATGTCAGGCAGAAGGGCAAGTGCAAAGGCCCTGGGGCAGTGGCTGCTTAGCCCGTTGAAGGGATCATTCGAAGGCCAGCGTGGCTGGAACGAGTGGTCGGGGCAGGAGTAATGTTGAGGTCAGAGAGGTGGAAGCGTCTGATCCTAAAGGGCTTTGGTGGGCACAGTGAAGATTCTGGCTTTCACTCCCATTGAGAGAGAGAGCTGGTGGAGAGCTGAACAGAAAAGAACTAACGTGATCTGACTTTCCTGTGACTGGCAGGATGGCTTGCTCAGGAGTTACATGCCCAGTTCCCTGTGTGGGGAGAAGGGTGGAAGCCGGGGGCCAGTCAGGAGGCTACTGCAATAATCCAAGAGAAGTGATAGGGAGTTAGATAAGGGTAGGAGACCTGAAGTGGTGAAAAAGTGGTAAGATTCTCTCTTTAATTTCAGTTCAATTCAGTCACTCAGTCGTGTCCAGTTCTTTGAGAACCCATGGATTGCAGCATGCCAGGCTTCCCTACCCATCAGCAACTCCCAGAGTTTACTCAAATCCGTGTCCATCGAGTCGGTGATGCCATCCAACCATCTCATCCTCTGTCATCCCCTTCTCCTCCTGCCCTCAATCGTTCCCAGCATCAGGGTCTTTTCAAATGAGTCAGCTCTTTGCATCCGGTGTCCAAGGTATTGGAGTTTCAGCTTCAGCATCAGTCCTTCCAATGAACATTGAGGACTGATTTCCTTTAAGATGGACTGGTTGGATCTCCTTGCAGTCCAAGGGACTCTCAAGAGTCTTCTCCAATACCACAACAGAATTTCCTTAGTTTATTCTTTCCCTATTGATGCTGTAACAAAACACCACAAACTTGGTGGCTAAACAACACCCCCAAATTATTTTACCATTCCGGAGGTCAGACCTCTAAAATGAGTGCTGCTTCTGTAGATTCTAGAAGGAAATCCATTTTCTTATCGTTTCTCAGTTCTAAAGGCGACCACACTTTTTGGCTTCTGACCCTGTGTCACTCCAAGTTCTGTATCTACCATCACATCTCCCACACTGACCTTCACCCTTTGGCCTCTCTCTTACCAGGACCCTTGTGATAACATTGTGGTGTCCACCCGAATGATCTAACAGATCCTCTCCCAGTTTTAATCACATTTGTAAAGTCCTTGTTGTCTGAAAGGTAATGTAGTTACAGGTTCAGGGTTTGTGCATCTGGAAATCTTTCAGGGGGACCGTTATTATATCTACCACACTAGGAGAAACGAGGGAGTCAAGGTCAACCATAAGGCTTGTGGATTGCCCAACCACCAGGAAGGAACTAGCTCTAGCCCTCGAGTGTGTCAGTTGCTCAGTCCTGTCCAACTCTTTGCAACCCTATGGACTGTAACCCATCAGGCTGCTCTCTCCATGGGATTTCCCAGGCAAGAATATTAGAGTGGGTTGCCATGCCTTCCTCCAGGGGATCTTCCCAACTCAGGGATCAAACCCAGATCTCCCACATTGTAGGTGGATTCTTTACCAGCTGAGCCACAAGGGAAGCTCAAGAATACTGGAGTGGGTTGCCATTTCCTTCTTCAGGGGATCTTCCCAACACAGGGATTGAACCTAGATCTCCTGCATTGCAGGCAGGTTCTTTACCATCTGAGCCACCAGGGGACCAGCCAACCTTAGGGAAGGAAACATTTATCAGAAGCTCACAATGGGGCAACTTAGCCTTGAGAGACCACTTAGATCTAAAAGGGAAGGTTGTCAAGGAAGCAGCTGGGTAGTGAGTATGGAGTTTAAGGGGAAAGGCTGGGGTCCTGCACTGGGGAATGCAACTCTAGGTGGAAGGTAAAAAGATGAGGCTGTCCAGAGAGACTGCCTCAGAGTGAGGCGAGAAGTGAGAGCTCAGTTATCAGTCAGCAGGTGCCCAGGGAGGCTGGTCAGAGATCCAGGAACTGCCCACAGATGGGGTATCCTGGCAACCAAGCCAGAGAGGGCTTCAAGCAGGGAAAGTTCTTCCGTGTGCAAAGCTGGCTTGCTGGCTGACCTTGAGAACACCTGGGAAGTGAGCTTTGGATTTCACAGTTTGGAAGTCATTACTGACCTCAGCAAGAGAAAATTTGGCAAAATAGTGGGAAGTTAATGCCCTAAAGAGTGGGAAGTAAATGGGCCTCCCTGGTGCTCAGTCAGTAAAGAATCTGCCTGCAAGGCAGAGATGCAGGAGAAGAGGGTTTGATCCCTGGATCTAGAAGATCCCCTGGAGAAGGAAATGGCA
This sequence comes from Neotragus moschatus, assembly GCA_006410615.1. Lineage (NCBI taxonomy): Eukaryota > Metazoa > Chordata > Mammalia > Artiodactyla > Bovidae > Neotragus > Neotragus moschatus. The sequence continues at coordinate 168,015 of SJYA01000062.1, read as the reverse complement.
ACCCACTCCAGTATGCGTGCCTGGAGAATCCCCTGGACAGAGGAGCCTGGCGGGCTACAGTCCATGGGGTCACAAACAGTTGGACACGACTGAAGCGACCGAGCATGCGTGCACGAATGCCCAACTGGGAGAAGAAAAGTTGGAGGCCGTGACTTTAAGTGACTCAAGAGGTTGTGCTGTTGAGGGGCACGGAGAAATGGGACAGGAGCTGGAAGAAGTGGGAGGAGGGGAAGAGGTTTTGGTTGTATGTTTACCCATGGGAGAAGAAACCCCAGGTTTGTACGCTGACTGGGTGGCATGGGGTGGGAGGGTTTCTGAAGCTTTCTCTGTGCAGATAGCAGGGGAGGGCACCTGGAACAGGAGTGTAGAGGCAGGCCCTGGATGGAAGACTCACTTCTGTTCATTGCTGTGGAAAGAAGGCAGCAAGGTCAGCACAGATGCCTGGTGGCTGGTGGCTGGTGACGTGCTATGGTGAGGATGATGGGGATGGAAGGGTTCTCTGTGGATGCCTCGATCTCCTCTGTGAAATAGGAAGCAATGCCATCAGCTGAGAGTGAGGATGAGAGTGAAGCATGGAGAGTTTAAGGCATGTTAAGAAAAGGTGGAGAATTCTTCTAGGTGGGAGAGTGAATGGACTGGGAAAATGTAGGAGGAATGCATATACACATAGATGTAGTATAACGTAAACTACAGTATATAAATACATATGGACAATTATAATATGTGTTAATATAAAGAAATGTAGTATTTATATCTAATATATAATATAACATGTAATATAAAATTATCACAGTCAATATTCAGTATATATTACGTGAAATACTGTATATGAATATATGTTCCTTCTTCGTCTCTGCACATAGAAACACATGCAGATAATGTACATAATAATGTATTACTGAGCTGTGTGTGGACTTCCCAGGTGGCGCTGGTGGTAAAGAACCCACCTGCCAACAGAGGAGATGCAGATTCGACCCCCTGGATCAGGAAGGTCCCCGGGAGGAGGGCGTGGCAGCCCACTCCAGTGTTCTTGCCTGGAGAATCCCCATGGACAGAGGAGCCTGGCGGGCTGCAGTCCACGGGGTCGCAAGAATCAGACCTGATATAGCAACTAAACAACAAGAAAGCTGTATGTTATATACATTTAAAGACATTTATGCGTGAACTATCTGTCTCCCCAGCTCTATCCATGTTACATGTTATGCATATCATAAAATAGACACAGAAATAGAAAATTTAAAAGTAGGAAAAAAGGAGTAATAAACACAGGTTTAAATGTCTATTGTATTTTTTTTTCTTCATCTCCTCTAGCTTGGAAGATAAATGAAGGCAAAGCCTTTACCAACAATCAAAATGATTTTGCTTTTTCAAAACTCTACTATTACCTTCAGTTACTTCTAATAATGTGTAAGAGATGGGCACCAAAATCTGTTACCAAAAGGACTGTGTGGGTCAGGCTGCTTGCCGCTCAAAAGCTCATAAAGAGGCCAGGATGGTGGAAAGGAAGGTTTGCTTTATTTCAGACGCTGGCAACTGAGGCAGGGGGATGTCTGTCCAAAGGCCCACTCCCCTATCCTGACAAGCAGGAAGCGAGAGCTCTTATAGACAGGGGGGCAGGAGGCTGCACGCAGAAACAGCACAGTTGTCTCTAGCAGTCTTTACCTGGTCATCAGTGGGCTCACCGGTGTCAGCTCCTTTCAAGTGCAGTTAATCTTCAGGTCCAGGGCGCACTTGTCCCGGTTTCTTTACGATGCGATCAGTTCTCGGAACTGCGGCAGCTCGTCTCCTGGGCACCGTCTGGTCTCACTGTAGTTAGCTCCTCCACCTGGTGGTTCGGTGTCTCTAAGACAGGTCCCAGGATGTGGCACAGAACGTTATCTACAGCCCTTGAGGAGGAACTCAGGGTCCTAGATTGCGCTTAATAACTACATTATCATTTAGTTTCCTTTTTTCCCGCATTTCTCACTCCTCTGATCAAACTTGCTCTGTAAAGCTTTGCACAGACAAAAGGCAGGCAGGAGACATGGTGTGGGGGTCAAGGACCACAGGGCCCTGCTTCATTTCAGTGTGATGGAACATGCTTCATCCTTTTGGAAAACCATAGTGGGTATTGCATGCTCTGCTTGTTAACTCAGAATACTCAGTTTTCAACCCCATCTCCCAAGTATGCAAAAGTTTATTACTATTGTTGTTGTTGAGGTGCAGTTAGTACATTTCCATGCTCTTTGCTATCAGAGAGTGGTTCTTGCAAATTAATAGGAAACTCTTTGTTTTTATATGTTTCACAAATGGGTTTTAAAACCCAGAGAGTCCCTCAAAAGCTTTTTAACATATTAGAAAGTGGTGTTTCCAAGTTTTAAAATGTGAGATATGAGAGCTTTTATAGACTCACACTTCATTTGTTGGCAATAAAATCACTTAATGATAGAAACCTTTCTCAACTTCTGTTTTCAGAATATTCTCATCCTAGCACATGTTTCTGGCAGTGGTTACTTTCTTATTCACAGTGAAGTGTCACCTTGACCTTGAATGTACAGGTTAAATCTATTCATTTATTTATTTAAAACTCCTGCCAAGGTTTAGACTTTGTAAGTTGGCTGCCAGTGGCTCATCGCTGGAGTAGAGAAGTGCCAGCCCTCCTCCTTCTTGTCCACCTCTGCATGCTGCCTTAGCAACACCTTCACGCCCTTGTTCAGTGGACATCTTTGTCCATTTTCATGACGATTCATTTAGTTCAAAGCTAGATAATATAATCTGCACATCCTCTTCATGGGAATTTGGAATCTTCAATAACAGCAAAATTCTGGAACAAGGAAGCTCTGAGAAGTGGCATCAGTTCACACCACCTGGAGCTCCCACCCGGGTGCCTGGTGTTCCCGTGACACCTGCCAGTCTGGCTCCTGCAGTGAGAATGTCAACCCACCCGGCAGGTGGACAGAGCATGCTTCTTTTTCTCTCCTTTCTTCCTTGCTCTTTCCTCTTTCTCCCTCCTGCCTTCCTTCTTCTCCTTCTTTCAAGTAGAAACCAACAGAACAAAAGCTCTAACATTTTCACTCAGCCCCGGGAGTTGTCTTGAACCAGCAAGGCAAACCAACACAATGGACAAGACTCCTTCCACCTGGACCGTCTCTCTGTCTCTGTGCCCCAGGACCTGTGACTTTTGATCATGGGGCTTACTGGGCTTTACTACTGAGTTCTGCTTCCTTCACTCCTCCTCCCAGCTCATCACTGGGGGTCAGAAACAGGCTAGTCTGCAAAACACTTCAAATTCAAAAGGCCAAAACGTAAGTTCTCCGCTTTCTCATCGAACGTGACCATCCTATTATGCTCTCATTTGCATCCTGCATGCAATCTTCCTGGTGGCCAGGGAGGAAGTCACAGGGAGGACCCAGAGAGGAACCCACAGGCTGCTGGCTCTGCGTTACACACACACACACACACACACACACACACACCCCAGCCCATCCCCCACTCCAGATGACCAATCACCAAGTCCTGTCTGCTTTCCCTGTTGAAATCGTCATGCCATGTTAAATTTTTGTTACATGCCATATTCAATTTTAGTTAATAATAATGTGTCAATATTGACTTGTCAGTAGCAACAAATGTACCTCACCAGCGCAAGATGTTAGCAGTAGGGGTCTGGGCTGTGCAGGGGTGATTTTAAGTGATAGGAGAGAACTCTCTGTCCTTTCTGATCAGCTTTTCTATAAAGGTAAAACTGATCTTAAAAAAACATTCTGTTTTTTTAAATTGCCTAATAATATGGACACAATTACCTGATTTAAAGCAAGAATGTCAAGTAAACTTGCCAAAACACAAGTTGCAAATTGTACTTCTCTGGGATAATATTGGAAAACATAAGTCAAAGGAATCATCTGGTTTTAGAGTAGCTAATTCTCTCCTTTCTTAAATACCTGAAAACAATCTCCTGTGTCTGTGGGAGCGTTTCTAGCAAGTTTCAAGGTGAAGGGGGCTTCCCTGGTGGTAAAGAATCTGCCTGCAGTGCGGGAGACCCAGGTTCAATCCCTGGGTCAAGAAGATCCCTTGGAGAAGGAAATGGCAACCCACTTCAGTCTTCTTGCCCAGGGAATCCCAGGGACAGAGGAGCCTGGCTGGGTAAGGGACAGCAAGCTGTGGAAACACTGCCACCTAGTGATATGTTGTGGACTTGCAAAAACGTGGCCAAGGGCTTTGCACAGGTCAGATTCTGCAATGATATCACACTGACTGGGCGAGGGCCCACACCCCTTTATAAAAGCTGGGAGAGAGAAGAAACAGGAAAAGGGAGAAAGCAACTGTGAAGGAGAAAGAGGCCCTCCAGGGCTGCCCACCTGGTCAGGTACCTAGCATTTTCCATCAAACTGATCAAGCCTGGCAGAAGGATCAGTTCTGGGGAACCCAGAGGCTCCTGCACAGATATCAAAAGTGTTAGTCAGCCGTGTCCAACTCTTTGCGACCCCATGGACCGTAGCCCGCCAGGCTCCTCAGTCCATTGGATTCTCCAGGTAAGAATACTGGAGTAGGTTGCCATGCCCTCCTCCAGGGGATCTTCCCAACCCAGGGATCGAACCCAGGTCTCCTGCATTGTGGGCGGATTCTTTACCATCTGAACCACCAGGGAAGCCCTACACAGATAAGAGTGATTTAAAAGGCACTGCAGGATCTTCTTGCTTAAAAACATCTCTGCCACATAGTCCTGGCTGTCTGTTGATGCCCACAGGGTGCAGAAGAGGCAGGGCCACCCTTCATTCAGTGGGTCTCTGTGTGCATGCTAAGTCACTTCAGTCGTGTCCAACTCTTTGCAACACCATGGACTGTAGCCCGCCAGGCTCCTCTGTCCATGGAATTCTCCAGGCAAGACTACTGGAGTGGGTTGCCATGCCCTCCTCCAGCAGACCTTCCCGACCCAGGGATCAAACCTGCATGTCTAGGGTACCTATTCTGGGCCAGGTACTCTTGTGGGCTTGTTAGAGGTGGGAATGTTAAACTCAGACGTCCCGTGTCGTCTGAAAGCAAGCACCTTTCTGGTGCCAAGAGATGTGTCCCTTTGACTACCGAAGGGGGAGCAGGAATGGAGATTTTGGTGGGACGTTCTGGAGCTGGGATTCCAGATGGATCAGTGGTAAAGAATCTGCCTGCAATGCAGAAGACTCAGGAGACCCAGGTTCCATCCCAGGGTCAGAATGATTCCCATGGAGGAGGAAATGGCAGCCCACTCCAGTATTCTTGCCCGGAGAATCCCATGGACAGAGGAGCCTTGTAGGCTACAGCTCAGGGGGTTGCCAAGAGTTGGACACGACTGAGCACCCCCTGGACCAGACTCTGGAGCTGGATGAAGGGAAACCAGGACTTTTGGCCAAGAGGAAGTGTAGAGGGACCCCAGTGACCAGGGGCAGGGGAGACGCACACGGTAAGAAGCACGAAGGCAGTGCGAATACGAGTCAGCCACTCCCTGGCTTTGCTTCAGACAGCAGAGTTCAGCAGCCCCAGTGAAAACATTTTAGCTGGAGAATGGGAGGCTGATTCTAGGCAACCTGGCTTTCAGTGGAGGAAAACTCCTGCTCTGAAGGGACTGCAGGCAGAGTGCCATCCTTTGTTGCTCTTTTCCAGGTTGTCCCGTGTATCCATTTCCAAGGGCTGCTGACATGAAGGCTTATGACACCAAAAATGTGCTTTCTCACCATTCTGAAGGCCAGAAATCAGGCTCTCGCAGGACCGTGTTTTTTTGAAAGCTCTAAGGGCACTGTCTTCCCTGCCTCTTCCAGCTACCGGTGACTCCAGACACTCCTTGGTGACTGCCCATGTCTCTCCAGCCTCTGCCTCCGTCTTCACCTGGCCTTCTCTTCTGAGTGTCTGTCTCTGCATCTCCCTTTTGGAGCAGCATGGAAACACATACGACCCCATGTGTAGAGTAGCCAGCGGGCGTTTGCGGTATGATGCAGGGAGCTCACAGCGGGGCTCTGGGATAACCTAGAGGTGGGGGATGGACTGGGAGGTGGGAGGGTGGTTCAAGAGGGAGGGGATGTATGTACACCATTGGCTGATTCATGTTCTATATGGCCGAAACCAACACAATACTGTAAAGCAATGATCCTTCCATTTGAGTAAATTAAATACATTTTTTATCTTAAAAAAATATCGTTGCATTGTTGCTGCTGTTCAACAGTGGCTAAGTCGTGTCCGACCCCATGTGTGCCAGGCTCCCCTGTCCTTCACTCTCTCCCAGAGTTTGTTCAGATTCACGTCCACTGAGTTGGTGATGCTATCTAACCGTCTCATCCTCTGCCGCCCCCTTCTCCTTTTGCCTTCCGTTTTTCCCATCATCAGGGTCTTTCCCAATAAGTCGGCTCTTCACATCAGGTGGCCCAAGTATTGGAGCTTCAGTTCAGCATCAGTCATTGCATTCAGTTCAGTCAGTTCAGTCGCTCAGTCGTGTCTGACTTTTGGTGACCCCATGGACTGCACCACGTCAGGCCTCCCTGTCCATCACCAACTCCTGGACCTTGCTCAAACTCATGTCCATTGAGTCAGTGATGCCATCCAACCATCTCATCCTCTGTCATCCCCTTCTCCTCCTGCCTCCAGTCTTTCCCAGCATCAGAGTCTTTTCAAATGAGTCAGTTTTTCGCATCAGGTGGCCAAAGGATTGGAGTTTCAGCTTCAACATCAGTCTTTCCAATGAACATTCAGGACTGATCTCCTTTAGGATGTACTGGGTGGATCTCCTTTCAGTCTAAGGGACTCTCAAGAGTCTTCTCCAACATCACAGCTCAAAAGCATCGACTCTTCAGCGCTCAGCTTTCTTTGTAGTCCAACTCTCACATCCATACATGACTACTGGAAAAACCATAGCCTTGACTAGTCATTGCGTTAGGAGCCCCTAATCCCATATGACCTTGCCTTAACTCAATTACACGTGCAAAATGTGACCCTACTTCTGAATGTAAGATCACACTCACAGGGAAGGAGACTTAAAACCTCAACCTGCGCTTGTAGGGAACAGGTCATCTTTCAGTNTAACAGTGGCTAAGTCGTGTCCGACCCCATGTGTGCCAGGCTCCCCTGTCCTTCACTCTCTCCCAGAGTTTGTTCAGATTCACGTCCACTGAGTTGGTGATGCTATCTAACCGTCTCATCCTCTGCCGCCCCCTTCTCCTTTTGCCTTCCGTTTTTCCAGCATCAGGGTCTTTCCCAATAAGTCAGCTCTTCACATCAGGTGGCCCAAGTATTGGAGCTTCAGTTCAGCATCAGTCATTGCTCAGTTCAGTCAGTTCAGTCGCTCAGTCGTGTCTGACAGTTGGTGACCCCATGGACTGCACCACGTCAGGCCTCCCTGTCCATCACCAGCTCCTGGACCTTGCTCAAACTCATGTCCATTGAGTCAGTGATGCCATCCAACCATCTCATCCTCTGTCATCCCCTTCTCCTCCTGCCTCCAGTCTTTCCCAGCATCAGAGTCTTTTCAAATGAGTCAGTTTTTCGCATCAGGTGGCCAAAGGATTGGAGTTTCAGCTTCAACATCAGTCTTTCCAATGAACATTCAGGACTGATCTCCTTTAGGATGTACTGGGTGGATCTCCTTTCAGTCTAAGGGACTCTCAAGAGTCTTCTCCAACATCACGGCTCAAAAGCATCGACTCTTCAGCACTCAGCTTTCTTTGTAGTCCAACTCTCACATCCATACATGACTACTGGAAAAACCATAGCCTTGACTAGTCATTGCGTTAGGAGCCCCTAATCCCATATGACCTTGCCTTAACTCAATTACACGTGCAAAATGTGACCCTACTTCTGAATGTAAGATCACACTCACAGGGAAGGAGACTTAAAACCTCAACCTGCGCTTGTAGGGAACAGGTCATCTTTCAGTCCACAGCACCCTGCCTGAGTTGCTTTGTAGAACAGTCCACCAGGAATGATATCATTGCCCTGTGCTCTAGAGCCGCTTTTGGTCCGGTGTGTCCGTGACTTTGGGCTCCTTTAAGTTAGGGAGGGTCTCTGCTCATTTGTTTCTGTCCCAGTCAAGGGCCAGCTGCTGAAAGTCTGCTTGTCTGCAGCCTGTTGTACAGTTTTCCTGTTACATTACTGATAACCAGAATGGTTGTCCCCCTAGGTCTGGGGAAAAAGAGGTGGCTGGATCATGCTATCTGACTCTGGAAGGTTAGGGCTCTATTCTCATGACCTCATTTTACTTTGTGCTCAGTTGCACAGTCGTGTCTCTTTGAGGCCCCAGGGACTGTAGCCCGCCAGGCTCCTCTGCCCATGGGATTTTCCAGGCAAGGATTCTGAAGCAGATTATCATTTCCTTTGACCCAGGGATCGAACTTACATTTCTTATGTCTTCTGCATCAGCAGGTGGATTCTTTACCGCTGAGCCACCTCGGAAGCTCATATTCTACAATAAAGGTGATCAAAACCAGATTTTAATTGGGTTAGATTTCAATCAGCTCTTTCTTCTCACCTCTCCTTCATTTTCCTAGGGCCTGAAAAATCCGAAAACAGTATACAGAGAAAAACTGGACTAATACAATGTACAAAATANACCAGAGTAACAATATACAGCTTTGATGTGCTCCTTTTCCTATTTGGAACCAGTCTGTTGTTCCATGTCTAGTTCTAACTGTTGCTTCCTGACCTACATATAGGTTTCTCAAGAGGCAAGTCAGGTGGTCTGGTCTTCCCATCTCTTTCAGAATTTTCCACAGTTTATTGTGACCCACACAGTCAAAGGCTTTGCCATAGTCAATAAAGCAGAAATAGATGTTTTTCTGGAACTCTCTTGCTTATTCGATGGTCCAGTGGGTGTTGGCAATTTGATCTCTGGTTCCTCTGCCTTTTCTAAAACCAGCTTGCACATCTGGAAATTCACAGTTCACGTATTGCTGAAGCCTGGCTTGGAGAATTTTGAGCATTACTTTTTTAGTGTGTGTGATGAGTGCAATTGTGTGGTAGTTTAATCATTCTTTGGTATTGCCTTTCTTTGGGATTGGAGTGAAAGTTGCTTCAGTTGTGTCCAACTCTGTAACCTATGGACTGTAGCTTTCCAGACTCCTCTGTCCATGGGATTCTCTAGGCAAGAATACTGGAGTTGGTTGCCAAGCCCTCCTCCAGGGGATCTTCCCAACCGAGGGATCAAATCCATGGCTCCTGCATTGGCAGGCAGGTTCTTTACAACTAGCACCGCCTAGGAAGCCTCCCTTGGCACAATGAACGGAAATAAATAATGAATGAAATGATGAGGATGTCAGGATATGCTAGCTAGACTGCCCCCAACACCTCCATGAAGTGGTGTGGCAGGTGTGATCTTATTCTTTCTTCCCACCCTGCTTCTGCTGGGCTTTTGTTCTCTGCAGAGGCTACAGAGGCTAAAGCTGCCTTTGCCAGCCTGCTTTGCCAACAGGGCTATGGACATGATTCATGAGGTGCAGATTAGATGGGGCTGAGAGAGAGCTGAAGTTTGAACAGGACTAAAGACACAGGACAATCCCATGGACAGAGGAGCCTGGTGAGCTGCAGTCCATGGGGTCACTGAGAGTCGGACACAACTGAGTGACTTCACTTTCACTTTTCACTTTCACGCATTGGAAAAGGGAATGGCAACCCACTCCAGTGTTCTTGCCTGGAGAATCCCAGGGATGGGGGAGCCCGGTGGGCTGCTGTCTATGGGGTTGCACAGAGTTGGACTCGACTGAGACGACTTAGCAGCAGCAGCAGCAAAGGCACAGAGAGGCGGCAGTCAGGTGCACTTGTTTATTTATCTGTTGGGTGCTCTGTCCCTGGAGGCGGAGGTTCCCAGACTGACAAGCCTCCTGATTCTGGGACTTCTGCTGGATGCCAAAGAGGCAACTCCCTTGGTAGGTTAGTTCTCTGAGTCATTCCTGGGCGCCTCACCTGCTGCCTCTTCTGTAGCCCTTCTGAAAGTTCTATAAGCATATGAATTGGCTAATAGATCTATCTCTGCATAAAATAGCTAACCTGGTTCTTACCACTGCAAGGGAGCACTGCCTGAAACAGATGAGGACTCTCACATCACTTGCCCAAAAGAGATCTGGGAAGATGAACAGCTACCCAAGACCTAGAGGTCCCAAGGGCTTGCCCTGGTGTCTGAACCCAGGCATGACCCAGTGAAGGAAAGGCAGGATGGAGCAGAGGGGCGTGTTTACACAGTGCTGTGGTCCCTGGAGACCCAGTGGCCCAGAGGATGAGCCAGTGGAGGGAAGACAGTGGCATGTGGAAGAGAACGTCTTATCCCTCCCATATCTTAGAGGAAGTGATGTGCATGTATTTACGCCCCACTTTCTTCCAATGGGATTTAAGATGTTGGCTCTATCACAGTAGATTGTATACCAAAAAAAGTGAAAGTGTAAGTCGCTCTGTCGTGTCTGACTCTTAGCCACCCCAGGAACAGTAGCCCACCAGGCTCCTCTGTCCATAAAATTCTCCAGGCAAGAATACTGGAGTAGGTAGCCATTCCCTTCTCCAGGGAATCTTCTAGATTCAGGGATCGAACCTGGGCCTCTCTCATTGCAGGCAGATTCTCTACTGTCTTAGCCATCAAGGAAGTAGATTATATAAACTTCACTAAAAAAGTAAAATTTCCGACCCACTTTTTTCCCTTCCTTTTACCCCTCAATACCTTCATTTTGGATTTCTAGCCTCCAGAATTCTGAAAGAATCTATTTCTGTGTGTTTATAACTGCAGTCAAATATCCAAATAACATTTATGCTTTTAACAATGGATAGGTAAGCAATGGAAAAGACCCTGATGCTGGGAAAGACTGAAGGTGAAAGGAGAAGAGGATGACAGAGGTCAAGTTGGTTGGATGGCATCACCAACTCAATGGACATGAGCAAACCCCAGGAGATAGTGGACGACAGGGAGTCTGGTGAGCTACAGTCCATGGGGTCGCAAAGAGCTGGAGATGACTTAGTAACTGAACAGCAACAACTATACAATTCATTGGCAGTATGTGATTGCACAGTGTTGTATCACCAGCAGCATCGTCTACACCTAGACGTTTTCATCACCGCAACATAAACTCTGCATTCGTTAAACAACAAATCACTCTCTCTCTCTCCCCCCAGCCCTGGGTAACCCCTCTTGTCCTTTCTGTCTCTGTNGCAACAACTATACAATTCATTGGCAGTATGTGATTGCACAGTGTTGTATCACCAGCAGCATCGTCTACACCTAGACGTTTTCATCACCGCAACATAAACTCTGCATTCGTTAAACAACAAATCACTCTCTCTCTCTCCCCCCAGCCCTGGGTAACCCCTCTTGTCCTTTCTGTCTCTGTGAATTTGACTATTCTGTGTATTTCACATGGTTTCCAGGTAGTGCTAGTGGTTAAGAACCCGCCTGCCAAAGCAGGAGAACAGAAGAGATGCAGTTTCATCCCGGGTGGGGAAGATCCCGTGGAGAAGGGCATGGCAACCCACTCCAGTATTCTTGTCTGGAGAATCCCACGGACAGAGGAGCCTGGCAGGCTACAGTCCATGGGGTCGTGAAGAGTCAGACACGGCTGAATCAACTTCGCACTCACACATGCACGATACCTCACATAGGTGGAATCCCACAATGTTCCCAGCTGAGGCAACCAGGCATGTTGGCCCCTTCCTCCACCTTCTGTTCTATTCAGGCATTCAGTGGACTGGGTTGGTGTCCACTCACACTGGGGAGGACCGTTTGCTTGGACTGGGTGAGGTCCACCCACTGAAATGCTAATCTCATCCAGGAACCCCCTCAGAGACACACCCCGAAACAACATTTGAGCTGGTCACCCCATGGGGAGTCCACCCACACATAAGATTAACCATCAGGAGGACCCAAATTTCTCCATCACTTAAGGAGAAACTTCCTATTGAAGTACAGTTGATTTACAGTGTTTCAGGTGCAGAGCCAAGGGCCTCAGTTCTATTTGCACATGTATATTCTTTCCCATGTACCATGATTATAAGACACAGAGTATTCTTTCCCATGCCAAGGGTCCCCAGCCAGGTGAGTGTCCCACCATTGAAATCAGTCCTGACACCGTCTACTGAAGACGGTTTAAAATCCCACAGGTTAAGGACTCAGTGCTGCAAGACTCCCCTCCCCCGCCCCAGCTCAGATGCTAATAAGGAGTCTAGGATGTTACCAGTGCCTCTGAACTATCAGCTATGAATCAGAAGTTCCCATCACCCCCTCCTCAGGTTCAATTAATTTGTTAGAGTTGCTCACAGAACTCAGGAAAAGTCTACTTACATTTGTTGTTGTTTAGTCGATAAGTTGTGTCAGACTCTTTGGTGACCCCGTGGACTGTAGCCCGCCAGGCTCCTCTGTCCATGGGATTTCCCAGGCAAGAATCCTGGAGTAGATTGCCACGTCCTCCTGCAGGGGATCTTCCTCACCCAGGGATCGAATCTGAGTCTCCTGCTTGGCAGGCAGATTCTTTACCACTGAGCCACCTGGGAAGCCCTTATTACATGTACTGGTTCATTATAAAAAGCATATGATAAAGGACACAGATGAGCATTCAGATGAAAGAGGTGCATAGGGAAAGCTGTGTGGGAGGGGGGTCTGGGGGTCCCTGCCCTCTCCCAGTACCTCCAAGTGCTTTCCAGCCCAGGTGCTCTCTGAACCCCCTACTATTGGGATTTCATGAAACTTCATCATANCTTTACCAGCTGAGGCACCAGGGGAGCCCAAGAACAATGGGATACAATTATGTTTTTGATTATGGTTTTTCTCCAGATATATGCCTCATATTTGCATATTTGTTTTACTAATAAATTTTATATATTAGTTATAAAATATTACACTTTAAAACATACATGAAAAGCAGGTATTAAGAGTGTTAATACCAAAAAACTGTGAATATGTGCTTTTATTTATTCCTTTGTCTCAGGGGTGTAGACACCCTACTCTCTTGCGGACCACTGGTCCTGGAGGGAGAGAGGGAGTTAGATGAGAGATCCCCGTCTCAGATGCCTTCCTCTCCCGTCCCAGACTCACAGGGCAAGGGAAGTGGGGAAGGGCTGAAGCTGACCAGCTGTCATTGGTCAGCACACAATCAGCTCATTTCATCCTGGATCCAGGGTTCAGCCTCTCACGTATCAGACTAGGCTCCTGGGGGGTGCAGGATCACCCAGTCTGCACGGGCTGGACCAGGGTGTGACCCCAGCTCCATGCAGACCTACTTCAGGGAGTTAGGAAACTGAAACCAGGACTTAGAGCCTGGCACAGGGGCTTCCTAACATTTTATTTTATTTTTTTAAAGCACTGCTAGAATTTCTTAAAAGCCTTGTTTCATTTCCTTTTGAAGGTAGCCACTTCAGAGAGCCCTGTTTCTCCATCTTTGTCCCACGGGACACTTGTGAATTGCTCAGGAGTTGCTTTGTGTGGGTCTTCTGTTTGGCCTGTGGTTTCTCACTGTGGGCACTATTTGGCATTTGGGGCCAGATCAGTCTCTGGCCTAGGGTGCTGTCCTGTGTCTTGTAGGATGTCTAGCAGCACCCCCTTGGGGTCCATCCACTAGATGCCAGTGGTACTCCCCCAAGCTTTCACAAGCAAAATACCTCCAGATTTGGCCCAATGTTCCCCTCAGTGGAGAACTACTGCTTGGAAAGTCACAACCCTACAGTTGGGTGGTTCCTCTGCAGGAGCNCTGTGTCTTGTAGGATGTCTAGCAGCACCCCCTTGGGGTCCATCCACTAGATGCCAGTGGTACTCCCCCAAGCTTTCACAAGCAAAATACCTCCAGATTTGGCCCAATGTTCCCCTCAGTGGAGAACTACTGCTTGGAAAGTCACAACCCTACAGTTGGGTGGTTCCTCTGCAGGAGCCACACCCCTGCCCCGTGACTCTGCAGTGGAGCCTGGGGGCGCCATCAGAGTCCTGCGTTTCATGAGCTGGGACCCTCCAGTTTCCAGGAAGCAGCTGCATGACCTCTAGAGAGTGAGAGCCAGGGCCTTCCCCCGGGCCTCAGCCACGTCCTTCATACTCACCTCCTGCAAGTGACCCCTCCCTCCTTTCTTTTTTCCCTTTGCTTTTCTCTTCTCTTCATTTTTTCTTTCTTTGCTTTTGCCAGTTAAACTTCTGTTCTTTTTTCAGGTGGACCTTACACCTGGCCAAGCCTCCAGTTCTGTTCAGTTCAGTAGCTCAGTCGTGTCCGACTCTTTGCAACCCCATGGACTACAGCACACCAGGCCTCCCTGTCCTTTACCAACTCCCGGAGCTTACTCACACTCATGTCCATTGAGTCAGTGATGCCATCCAACCAGCTCATCTTCTGTCATCCCCTTCTCCTCCCACCTTCAATCTTTCCCAGCATCAGGGTCTTTTCCAATAAGTCAGTTCTTTACATCAGGTGGCCAAAGGCTTGGAGTTTCAGCTTCAGCATCAGTCCTTCCAATGAATATTCAGGACTGATTTCCTTTAGGATGGACTGGGTGGTCTCTTTGCAGTCCAAGGGACTCTCAAGAGTCTTCTCTAACACCACAGCTCAAAAGTATCAATTCTTCGGTGCTCAACTTTCCTTATAGTCCGACTCTCCATACTGAAAAAACTTTGACTAGATGGAGCTTTGCTGGCTAAGTAAAGTCTCTTTTTTTAAAATATGCTGTCTAGGTTGGTCATGACTTTTCGTTCAAGGAGCAAGTGTCTTTTAATTTTGTGGCTGCAGTCACCATCTGCAGTGATTTTGGAGCCCCCCCCCCAAAATAAAATCTGTCACTGTTTCCATTGTTTCCCCAACTATTTGCCAAGCCTCACTCCACATCTATTCGGCCCCAAGTCAGGGTGGGGTACTGCTCCTGGGTGCTCCGAGATGGGCTGCCCTCTTCTACTGCAACATTCACTGCCTCCCTCTCCCACTCCGCCGTTGCCATCACTGGGCTAACTGTCTGAGACCTCCCAGGAGAGTGGCTCCTTCAGGGCTAAGGCTGTGTGGCTTTGTCAGCCCTGTGTTCCAGCTCCAGTACAGTGACTGGCACGCTGGCAAGTCTTAGGGCATATCTCCTCAACACATACAGGTGACTGGCACCAGTGCCATGCCTCCCAAGTATTAGGAAGGGTCAAGTTCATAGGATTAAGTTCACTGACTGGAGCCAGGCTGTCTAGGTGCATTGCTGAGTTGTGCGGCTTTCCAACTGGATGCCTTTGGGCAAAATACTTATCCTCTCGATTCCTTCCTCTTGACTAGATGGACCTTTGTTGGCTAAGTAACGTCTCTGTTTTTTAATGTGCTGTCTAGGTTGGTTATGGCTTTTCTTCCAAGGAACAAGCATCTGTTAATTTCGTGGCTGCAGGAGGGTGGCCAGTGTGGCTGACAGCGCCACACAGCTTTAGCCCTGAAGGAGCCACACTCCTAGTCTCTTCCTCTTTTGTGCAAGGTTGTAATAACAGTATTTATCTTCAGAATTATTATCAGCACCATATACCTGGTAGAGCAGACAGTAAAGAATCTGCCTGCAGTGTGGGAAACCCAGGTTGGATTCCTGGATAGGAAGATTTCCTGGAGAAGGGAATGGCAACCCACTTCAGTATACTTGTCTGGAGAATCCCATGGACAAAGGAGTCTGGCAGGCTTTAGTCCACGGGGTTGCAAGAGTCAGACATGACTGAGCAACTAACATTGCTGCTACTACTACTACTATGAGTTAATATGGAGCTTCCCTGGTGGCTCAGAGGGTAAAGAATCTGCCCACAATGCAGGAGAACCATGGGTTCGATCCCTGGGTTGGGAAGATCCTCTGGAGAAGGGAATGGCAACCCAGTCCAGTATTCTTGCTTGGATAATTCCGTGCACAGAGGAGCCTGGAGGGATACAATCCATGGGGGTGTCAAAGGAGTCAGACATGACTTAGCAACTAGATCACCACCACCACCACCAGAACAGCAGACAGTTAGCACTAAATAAGAGCTTGCTATTAGCGTTTCTGAGCACTTACTAGAACTCACTCACACTAAGGGGATAAGATTTTGCTTTGAAGGAGATGTAGCTGATTACGATGAAGACAGAGGCAGAGATGTGGAGACTCTGGAGCCCTCATGTTAATAAAGTAGGAAACCAAGAATCTGGAATTTGTCAGGAATAACATCACGACCTCAGAGAGGAAGCAGAAGAGGTGAGGAGGATTCCAGAAACACTCATTTTATGAGACTGGATGGCCTATTCATTTTTGGTCCAGGAAAGAAGAATGAAGATTTCTTGGCTTGTCCCTCCAGTGTTCAGCTCTCCCACCCCTGGACTCACAGAAGGAACTGTCTCTGGATACCTAACTGCCATTTATCACCACGTGTCCATGAGAAAAATGCTTCTAAAAGTCCTCCCTTTGGCTTGTCAACACATCCATTAGAAAAGACAGGGCATGGCAGTTTCTTGTTATCAAGCATTTGGTTGAAATGGAAATTTCCTGTCTGCCTTGGGGGATATTTCTAATGTTTTATATTTATGCTGTGGGTTAGTTAACCAAAATCTGGAATCTTTATTTTTTTAAAATTGCACTGTAGTTGATGTACAATAGGTGGCTCGGTGGGTAAAGAATCTGCTTGTGATGCAGGAGACGTAGGAGATGAGGGTTCGATCCCTGGTTTGGGAAGATCCCCTGGAGAAGGAAATGACAACCCACTCCAATATTCTTGCCTGGAGAATCCCATGGACAGAGGAGGATGGTGAGCTACAGTCCACGGGGCCACAAACACTTAGACATGACCAATGGGACTCAGCACACCCACATGTAGTGGACTTACAACATTACAAAACAAGAATTCTTCACCCATATTTTCAGTTTTACGTTCACAGGTGTAGAGTCATAGAGAAGCCACCTGGTATGGTGTTAAGTCTGGGTCTTGGTGTCTAAAGGGGAAATGACTTCGAACTTCTGAACAAGGTTATCTCCACTTGAGGAGAAGTTAAGAACAGGAGCATTTTCTTGACCCTCAATTCTGCTCCCATTAGCTCACACTGACCTTTACTGGCTATTTGAGCTCAAGCAGTTTGGGAATGCGGTGGGAGCTGTTGAGTTAATTTGGTTGTTTAAACAGTTACATCAGACCGGCAGGTAGGCAGGCAGACAGCAAATATTTGCCTGACCACTGTGCTAGGCACCTGGGACAAGGCAAGGCTGACAATGACCCGCGGTAGCAGTCCCCAGGGTCACCCACCGACCCTGGGATCCGGCTTGGATCATTGGCTCTGTTGCTTTCCAGATTTATTCGATACCCTGAATCTCAATCTGCCTATCTTTAAAATGGGCATCATAATTTCAGTTGCCTCATAAGGCTCTGAAAGGATGGAGCGAGATAAGCCACCCGCAGAGTTTAGCACATTCACGTGCCATTATTCACGTTACTGCCCCTGGTTTCATTCTCCAGCAGAAAGAATGATCCTATCAGGGGAGAGCACTGATTAGCAAAAGCACTATCAGGGGAGAGAACTGATTAGCAAAAGCAACCCCGATGAGCCATTTGGGTTGGAACAATAGCTCTCAGGGCACAGGCAGATTGGGTGAGGAAAGAAACAAGGAGGATGGCTAAATCACTGTGTGAGCAGTTAAGGTGGAGACGGAGAGTGGGACCCCTGTTATAGGAGTAATTCTTGGGAGCAGGAATTGTCTAAGGGCCTTAAGAATCTATATGTCTAATCTTCAGTGTTTGTCATTTTTTTCCTTCTTGTGGTTCTGATGTAAACAACTGCGTATGATGAGCCCTAAATCGTAAGTAGACATCTCCCACACCATGGAGCCAGATTGTCAGGACAATCTCGTGGTTTATTCCTGTTCAGTTCAGTTCAGTTTAGTTGCTTAGTTGTGTCTGACTCTTTGTAACCCCATGGACTGCAGCAAGCTTACTCAAACTTATGTCCATTGAGTCTGTGATGACATCCAACCATCTCATCTTCTGTTGTCCCCTTCTCCTCCTGCCCTCAATCTTTCCCAGCATCAAGGTCTTTTCCAATGAGTCAGTTCTTCACATCAGGTGGCCAAATATTGGAGTTTCAGCTTCAGCATCAGTCTTTCCAATGAATATTCAGGACTGATTTCCTTTAGGATGGACTGGTTGGATCTCCTTGCAGTCCAAGGGACTCAAGAGTCTTTTCCAGTACCACAGTTCAAATGCATCAATTCTTCAGTCCTCAGCTTTCTTTATAGTCCAACTCTCACATCCACACATGACCACTGGAAAAACCAAAGCCTTGACTAGATGGAACTTTGTTGGCAAAGTAATGTCTCTGCTTTTGAATATGCTGTCTAGGGTGGTCCTAACTTCTTCCAAGGAGCCATATACCTGTAGCCATAGCATAAAAGCTTCGTTTTCAAAAGTATCCAAGTTTGGTCTATAAATTATGTCCCAGTTATGCCAACTACTTTCTGCGAGTTGCTATGTTTGAAAAAACCAAGGGAAAGAGGCTGGGCTGAGACGAGGAAATGATGGGAAAGCAGCAGGTAGAAATGGGATGGACGTGGTTCAGACACAGGTGCTCAGAGCCAGAGGGGACCATGTGTGACCGGGGCAGAGGCAGAGGAAGAGATGTCGGCTTGCACTCTGTGCTCATGTGGCGTTCAGCCACCTACCTCTTTGGGGGGGTTGGAATATAGGAGATATTCATGAAACTAGCTTATAGGTTATATTTGCAGGACTATTAATTGCAGGTAAATTAACAGGCATTGAATTACAAAAATTCCATCAGCCCTTGAAATTCTCCTGTGCCCTTTGTCAGCAATTCTTGACTCTGTTCCCTGCCCTTAGCCAACCACTAATCTGTTTTGAGTTTGTCTGTTTTTGAGTTGGCCATAGTGTCATGTAAATGGAATCACGGAGTCTGTGGACTTTTAAAGTTTGGCTTCTTCCAGATTTCACCATGCATTTGAGATTCATCCATGTTGTTGCATGTTTCAGTAGCTTATTTCAGTAGCTTTGGAAGTATTCCATTGTATGGATGTACCAGTTTCTTTGGAGTTTCCCAGGTGGCTCAGATGGTAAAGAATCTGCCTGCAATGCAGGAAACCCAGGTTCGTTCCTTGGGTTGGGAAGATCCCCTGGAGGAGGGCATGGCAACCCACTCCAGTATTCTTGCCTGGAGAATTCCATGGAGAGAGGAGCCTGGGGGGCTACAATCCACGGGGTTGCAAAAGAGTCGGACACAATTAAGCACGTACACACCAGTTTATTTATCCATTTCCTAAAACACATTTAAGTTGTTTTCACGCACTATAATTTTGACAAATTAAATACACCTGTGTAACTCATATCCCTGTTGAAGAGAATTCAAGAATAGGAACATTTTGGGATGTATAAGTTTCATGTGAAATAAATTCTAGTTCAAGGGTTCTTAACCATTACTGAGCTACGGATCCCTTCACTGGTCAGGCGAACTCTTCTCTAAATACTGTTGTTAATGTATTGATATAGAATAAAATGTATAGGATTATCAAAGCCAATTACACTGAAATACAGTTATCAATTATTACATAGAAATATGTGATTAAGAAGCAATGAAGTAATACCTGTATTCCTTTATGGACACATCAAATAAAGCCCGGAAGCAGATCTAAGAACTACTGAAAGTTTGCAGTGAGGAGCACGCGTGACACTTTGAGCTCAGTTATACCTGGTGGCCCTAGTGGTAAAGAACCCGCCTGCCACTGCAGGAGATGTGAGACACAAGTTTGATCCCTGAGTCAGGAAGATCCCGTGGAGGGGGGCACAGTAACCCACTCCAGCACTCTTGCCTGGAGAATCCTAAAGCAGAGGAGCCTGGTGGTTACAGACCACGGGGTCACACAGAGTCAGACCCGACTGAGGCAAATTAGCATGTACGTGCACAACTGGAATGAGATGTAAACATATTTGTGCTTTTAACTGGGGACACAGTCACAGATACAGTCTTTACCATTTCCCCCTCATTCACAGCTGAAGGAAATGCTCAATTTCAATGTGAGTTTCATGAATATGAAAATAGGAATTTTCCCCAGGAATCTCTTGAACTCCATCTTTGAGGACTTGGAGTGTGTGTGTGTGTGTGTGCGTGTGCACATGCATGTGCTCAGTTGTGTCTGACTCTTTGTGAACCCATGACTGTGCTAAGCTCCTTCGTCCATAGGATTTTCCCGCTGGAGTGGGTAGCCATTTCTTTCTCCAGGAGATCTTCCCAACCCAAATACTGAACCCTCGTCTCCTGCATTGGCAGGCCGATTCTCTACCACTGAGCCACTTGGGAAGGTACCTTGCTGTAATTGGACCATCCATCCAGCTCAGTTTTGTTGCTAACACCTAGTCCCACCTAGGTTTAAAGGGTAGGTGGGAACTCCTTTTTACCAACTTTCACATCCACGAAGGTAGATTCAGGTCTTTTTCTCTGCTGACTCACAGCTGTTAATTAGTGCCTAACCTCCCTATTTCCAGCAGGTATGTGATCCTTGGTCTTTTTCTGTGACTTCAGAAACTTCTCAGCTTACTTCCAGCCATCTAACAATTATGCCTCAAATCCCGTGGCAGAAACTTGAACAAAGCCCCCAAAGTCCTCAGTCAGGTGAAACGTCTAGCTTTATCCCGACTGAGGAGAACTATGACCTGAATTTATAGCAATGTGACACACTTAGAGTAAAAGGAGGCGGGGAAAGGGCAAGAAAAGTCTTAGCCAGGAATAGAAAAATACAGCCAGTATTTTGCGAGCTCTGAGTTTCTGTTGAAACATGAGCCAGTTTGATTCTGGGAAAATTCAACTTCCTGGTTTGAAGACGGGCTTACAAAAGAGCTTTCAAGTTTTTACATATATCAAATGCTTCTACACTCACCCAACAGGATTTATTTTCAAATGGAGTGGATATAAGTGCACCAGAGACATACAGATCAGTAATGCCTTAAAAATCAATTAGATTTATAAGAAGAAAATATCTATATATTAAAAAAATCTCCAAATAAGTTTGCTTTGCAGTCTTTTCCTCACACTTGCATTAATAAAAATAAGATTTTCCCCCTTGCTACTGTGTGTCCAAACTGTTTTTAGAACTACCAATTTCCTTATTGCTCCTTCACTATGAAAACACATATGATTATTTTTCTTTCACTATCTGACTTATTTCCTTTATATGTGGAATATAAAAAGAAATGATACAAATGAACTTATTTGTAAAACAGAAAGAGTGTTGTTAGTTCTCAGTCCTGTCGGTCTCTTTGCGATCCCATGGACTGTAGCCCTCCAGGCTCCTCTGTCTATTGGATTTCCCAAGCAAGAATACTGGAGTGGGTAGCCATTCCCTTCTCCAGGGGATCTTCCCCATGCAGGGATCGAACCCAGGTCTCTTGCATTGCTGGCAGATTCTTTACCACTGAGCCACCAAGTATAAAAATAAATGATACAGCTGAACTTACTTATAAAACAGAGACTCACAGACCTTGAGAATGAATTTATAGTTGCCAGGGGGAAGGATGAGGGGAAGGGATAGTTAGAGAGTTTGGGACGGACATGTGCACACTGCTGTATTTAAAATGGATTAACAACAAGGACCTATTGTATAGCAAAATAAATAAAATAAAATAGTAACCAATGAAAAGACATCTGGTTCAAATATAACATTATATTCTTTTGACAAAAGTCTTACCTAGGTTAATTTCAGGGAACTGGTAAAGATTCTCTACCTGAAAAAATAGCTTTCTCACTGAGTTGTGGATATAGACAAGATTACAATGAGCATAAAGCTTTTATTTCTCAAACAGAGATAGGACTTCATGTGCAAATATTCTTTGTTTTGTTTTTTTAATTTGACTGTATTGAGGGTTAGTTGTGGCTGCCTGTGGAATCTTCTGGGACCAGGGATTGAAACGGGGTCCCCTGCCCTGTAAGGCGGGTACTTTACCACTGAGCCACCAGGCAAGTCTGAAATGGAGTTTTTTTTTTTTTTTTTTTAAAGCTTTCATTTACAAATGTATTTGGGAGCCTTCCAGAGGGGTGTCACAATGGAAATTAAAGTGTGCTTCTTTTATTTTTCTTGGTGAGAAAAGCCTCCATCTACCTCTCAGTAGACGTAGGGCTGGTCAGTCTGGTCAATCGTCTTCGACTCTTCAAAAGCCAGGTGCAGGCAGGGTTGCCCTGGGTTACCAGGGCAGGAGTAGAGTTGGCATGTTTCTGTTTTGAGGGTAAAGAAGAAGTTACCCTACACTAGTGAGGCAGGGTGGAACTGAACAGTGTCCCAACTTCAGGCTCTTGGGGGGAACTTGGGCAGCTCCCCAGATGGGAGCTGGGAGTGAAACTCTCTGGGGGTGAACCTGTTGGGGACTAGCTGTGAGCTGTGATGTAGGAACTCATCCAGGAGAACTCGGGGTCTAGGGATGGAGTTGTCTCCCCTCCAAGCCTTAGCCCCTGGGGCTGTGTGGGAACTGGGATGAGGCCTCCCTGAAGAGAGGAGAAGGGCCTCTGGCTTGACCACAAGCACTGGGTGAAGGTGCGAAACCCGAGATGCTTTTGCCCCTTGTTGGCAAGAAGAAATGTCTGGGGTTCTGGGCAAATCAAAAGAGGCAGACGGTTTCAAGAGGAAGACACTTGGCTTCCTTTTAATGAGGCCAATGAGTCTGTGGGAAGAAAAATGAGGTGGCTACATTTCAATCTTGAATTTAGAGACAGTTCACCAAGTTACTAGTTCACCTCTACCTGAGCAGAAACTGCAGAGTAACTCTGCCAAGTAAACCATGTTTGAGGGACTTCCCTGGAGGTCCAGCTACTAAGACTCCACACTTGAGTTCCCACCGCAGGAGGCCTGAGTTCCATCCCTGGTTGGGAAACTAGAACCCACTTGACGCAACTAAGAGTGCCCTCAGCGCAACGAAGACCGAAGATCCCGTGTGCCAAGATCTGAGATCCTGCGTGCTACAACTAAGATCCTGTGAAACAAAATAAATTTAAAAAAAAAATCTATTAAAAAACATATCTGATGGCTGGCTGACTGAATAGCACATTTATTCCCCAAGAAAAAGCCCTGGCTGTGCAAACAGTCCAAAACCATCTAGACAACTTGGACAGCAAGTCAAGTCAATTCAGTCAAAATAGCATTCGTTCACCTAACACTGGACTCCAGGCGCTGTTCTAGGTGCTGATGAAACACTAGGGAACAAGAGGCAGGCTCCCTGCCCTCCTGGAGCTTCCTGTCTTGGCGGGGACAGAAATCAGACAAACAGAACAGAGCTGAGGAAGAGGATGGAGAAGAAGGAAGGGGAGTGAAGCTGTTTTGCACAGGACAGTCAGGGGAGATGGGCTTGAGGAGGTGACTTCAGCAGGGACCTAACCGAAGTCAGAGTGTGAGCTCTGTGAGACGAGGGTAGAGAGTTTCATGTGGGTGTCCTGGTTTAGATTCATGGGGTGAGGCAGGAGACGGAGGTTGGAGAACGTGTGGAGATGACTGTACACACACCTTCAGAGTTTCCAGAAGAACTTCAGATCTATTTTAGGTGTAAAGTGAAGCCAGTGGAAGGATTTGAAGGGAGTGGTATTATTCAGCTAACATTTTTTAAAAAGATGACTTAAACTGCCAAATTGAGAATCTATCCAAGGGGATGAGGGGAAGAGTCAGGATGGTACCGCAGTGCTCCAGGACAGAGATGGAGGTGGCGCCATTCACTACATGATGAAAGTGAATCAAGGCATTCTTTGGATGATATGTAGACAATACATTTCTATGCGGTTTTTACAGCTGACAATCTCTGTTAACCCAGTAACACTGACTACAAGAATTTACAAATAACAATCAACTTTTAGGTCTTTCCCACTGGCTTGGCAGTAAAGAATCCTCCTGCAATTCAGGAGATGCAGGTTTGATCCCTGGGTCAAGAATATCCCCTGGAGAAGGAACTGGCAACTTACTGCACTATTCTTGCCTGGGAGATCCCATGGCCAGAGGAGTCTGGTGGGCTACCGTCCATGGGGTCTCAGGAGTTGGACATGACTTAGTGACTAAAAAACAACAATAATTTTGAATTCTTTACAATTAATTTACAAGTATTAGTTTACAAATAATAATGATTAAATGGTGATACTCCCAGGGCATTACGCTATGTCAGGTATCCTTCTAAGTATAGCTGATTCTTACTTTTCATGATAGTTCTATAAAGTTTCCGTGAATACTGAATTAGGAAATACAGAACAACTAACATTGGAGAAATACAAGATTGAGTTGAGTTGAGCTGAGTTCAGTTCAGTCACTCAGTCGTGTCCAACTCTTTGCGACCCCACGGACTGCAGCACGCCAGGCATCCCTGTCCTTTACCAACTCCCAGAGCTTACTCAAACTCATGTCTATTGAGTCAGTGATGCCATCCAACCATCTTATCTTCTGTCGTCCCCTTCTCCTTCCACCTTCAATCTTTCTCTGCATCAGGGTCTTTTCCAGTGAGTCAGTTCTTCCCATCAGGTGGCCAAAGGATTGGAGTTTCAGCTTCAGCAACAGTCCTTCCAGTGAATATTCAAGACTGATTTCCTTTAGGATGGACTGGATGGATCTCTTTGCAGTCCAAGGGACTCTCAAGAGTCTTCGCCAATACCACAGTTCAAAAGCATCAATTCTTCAGCACTCAGCTTTCTTTATAGTTCAACTTACACATCCATACATGACCACTGGAAAAACTGTAGCTTTGACTAGACGGGCCTTTGTTGGCAAAGTAATGTCTCTGCTTTTAAATACGTTTTCTAGGTTGGTCATAACTATTCTTCCAAGGAGCAAGCATCTTTTAATTTCATGGGTGCAGTCACCATCTGCAGTGATTTTGGAGCCCCCCAAAATAAAGCCTCTCACAAGCCTCTCACTGTTTCCACTGTTTCTCCATCTATTTTCCATGGAGTGATGGGACCAGATGGCATAGTTCCTACAAGTTTTTGGTCTCAACTTTTTCATAGACTAATCGAATAAATAACCTTGTTTTAAGTGTGCTTCTTTCTGTGTGTGTGCTTAGTCACTCAGTCATATCCAGCCTCCCCAGACAGCTATTTTGCTTTTTTTACATTTCTTTTCCACGGGCACAGTCTTGATCCCTGTCTCCTGTACAACATCATGAACTTCATTCCATAGTTCATCAGGCACTCTATCAGATGTAGGCCCTTCAATCTATTTCTCACTTCCACTGTATAATCATAAGGGATTTGATTTAGGTCATACCTGAATGGTCTAGTGATTTTCCCTACTGTCTTCAATTTAAGTCTGAATTTGGCAATAAGGAGCTCATGATCTGAGCCACAGTCAGCTCCCGGTCTTTTTTTGTTGACTGTATAGAGCTTCTTCATCTTTGGGTGCAAAGAATATAATCAGTCTGATTTCGTTGTTGACCATCTGGTGATGTCCATATATAGCGTCTTCTCTTGTGTTGTTGGAAGAGGGTGTTTGCCATGACCAGTGCATTTTTTTGGCAAAACTCACATGACTACTGGAAAAAGCATAGCTTTGAGTAGATGGATCTTTGTCAGGAAAGTGATGCCTCTGCTTTTTAATACACTGAATCCAGTTCAATTCCATGCTGTTTCACTCTATGGCATCCCCCACTTTTGCTGCAAGGCAGTGACCACCTCCCAGGATTAAAGAGAACATTAAATGATTTAAAAGTAATACCTGTGTGTAAAGAACTTTATAGTGGCAAAATGCAAAACATTCTATTTAGAAGAGGGAGCTAGACGGAGCACTCTTTAAGATTCTTTCAAGATTTGTGTTCTAAGCGGGTGTGAGATCTTTACTGAGCGCTTGTTATATATATAGCATGTGCTTGGCCTTTAGAACACACCTGCCTGGAAAGTAGCAGGTGAAAGTTTAAGTGCTATCCCTGGGGATGGGGGCCCTCTTCCCCTCCAGCACCCTCAGCTCTGGCATCTATTCATTGCGTTTCTTCTGTTTGACTCCACTGACAAGGAGTCAGCTCCCTGCCATTCCTGCAAAACTAACTTTAAATGAACAAGAACTTGAATATTATTTCTGGCAACCACACCAGCAAAAAAATTATGAAAGAATCTGAAACCTACTTTAGGCTTCAATAAAGAAAGTATAAAGAAGATAAATTATAGGACCACATAAATTTCTAGTTGATGCAGTTATGCCTTATATGGACTTCCCTGATGGGTGAGACAGTAAAGAATCTGCCTGCAATGCTGGAAACCTGGGTTCAATCCCTGGGTCAGGAAGCTCCCCTTGAGAAGGGAATGGCTAACCACTCCAGTATTCTTGCCTGGAGAATTCCATGGACAGAGGAGGCTGGCGGGCTACAGTCCATGGGGCCACAGACAGTCAGATGTGGCACACACGTGCCTTATTTGCAATATGGGTAGTTGTAATGTATAATAAATAGTCGTATGCAATCCATTTGTATTAAATTGTTCTGCCTGAAATATTCACATATGGGGTTTTGCCTCAATATTATTGTGCTAATTCATAAGTAAATGTAATAAAATTAAGCAAAATATTTTTGTTGTTTTTCTCCCAATATTCACAGTCACCAGTTTGCTTTTGAGATTTTGACTTGTTATGTGCCACACATATAGAGGCTCTTTCTTGTCTTCCTTCTTTCCTATTTCCCTTTCTTTCTTTCTTTCTTTTTTTTTTTTTTTAATATTTATTTATTTGGCTGTGCAGGGGCTTAGTTGCAGCATGTAGGAGACTTAGCTGTGGCATGTGGGATCTAGTTCCCTGACCAGGGATCAAACTCAGGTCCCTTGCATTGGGAGCTCAAAGTCTTAGTCCACTGGACCACTAAGGAAGTCCCTCCTATTTCCCTTTCTTTCTCTCTGTCCTCCCTTCCTCTCTCTCTTCTTTGTTTCAACCAATAAGTCATTTTCTTGGCTCCTTTGAAATAACGGAGTAAACCTTCTCAATACCTGATGCTCTACCCACTAGAAGCCAGTAGCACCCTCCTATCTATGACAACCAAAAAAAAAAATGTGTCCCAGAGATTATCAAATGTCCCACTACAAAGCTGCCCCCAATTAGAACTCAGTGATCAGGGTCAAGCTCTGCTTCTTCGGATCGCACCGGTCACCACTGATTACAGAGTTCCGAAGTTCTGGAGACAGGAGAGCACAAACGCAGGGTTCAAAAGAGTTACAAGAAACTCAAGTTTCTAAAATAGTGAAAAGTGAAAGTGGCTCCAACATGTCCAACTCTTTGCTACCCCATGGACTGTACAGTCCATGGAATTCTCCAGGCCAGCATACAGGAGTGGTAGATCTTCCCAAACCCAGGAATCGAACCCACGTCTCCCATATTGCAGGTGGATTCTTTACCAGCTGAGCCACCAGGGAAGCCCAAGAATACTGGAGTGGGTAGCCTAATCCTTCTCCAGCCGCTCTTCCTGACCCACTGAGAGGGTAACAGGCCGGAAGGCCATGGGTCTCCAAATGGAAGAAATAGCCTGCAAGTGTCAGACATTTTTATGTCAGACATTTCTCTCTTAAGCGGCAGGAGGAAACAAACTAGCTGTATTTTTCCCTTCTCTATACAAATTTAAAAAGAAGGTTTCTCTTAAAATACTGTGCTGCCATAATGACACCTGGTTCCCCTGAAGTTAACTGTTCTCAAACCTTGAGTTAACCAATGCATTTTTCTTGTGGAAATGTTTGTTTTAAGCTATGTTAATGTAATATGCATTTACCCCAGACTCTGTCTTCAAGTCGGTTCCTCCTAATGGCTCAGAACCTACTTGACAAACCAGTATGTTATACTCAGACATTGTTCCCCTAACCTATGTAAACAAAACTATTTGTATAGTAATCTGCCCTTCTACAAGATTCAAGCCAATCATTTTATGGCCCGGGATGAATCATCTGGTGCCAAGATTACCCCAAAATGCATCTTATGGGTGAGGGGCCTGGTGTCATTCTGAGTTTTAAGACATTCCTTTCTTTCTTTGACAGACTGCTAGTGAGTATATAACATCCCGCTGAAGACTAGCAGGGGGGCACTCTTTCTGCCCCCTTCTGATGCCTACGCCAGAAGCTTTTTCAATCTCCTTTATGCCTTAATAAAACTTTATTATACAAAAGCTCTGAGTGATCAACCAAAATGCTAAGAGAAGCTGTACAGATAGAGGTGGGAGATTTTGAACCGACTTTCGTTCTTAAATTCTAGTCCTATTTCCATCTCCACCAAAATTGTTACTGCTCCTTATGGTGTTAGAAGTAAAGGTGACGAGAATGAGAGGTTCAAACTACAGTCACCAGGACCCAGAAGCTAGCTCAGCAGAAAGTTTCTGTACCTTTTCTCCCCTGCCCTTCCTTTCCCCTGGGCTGAACGTGTTTCTATCAGACACCCTTCCAGGTTCTGAAATAACTTTGCAGCAACACTTTCAGCAGGTGGCTTGTAATAAAAATTGGGGTGCTTCCCCCTCATCTGCCTCCCCTTCTTCCTTTGCTTCTCCTTCCTCCTCTTCTCCCTTTTAAAAATCTCTTATATCATTCAATAAGTATTTGCTCAGAATCTAGTTTGTTTTAAAAATAGTGCAAAATCACATGGAAGGAAAACAGAGGAAACTCCGACCAGCTGGAAAAGTTCAGGGTGAAAGTGAAAAGTGTTAGCTGCTCAGTCTTGTCCGACTCTCTGTGACTCAAGGACTGTAGCCTGCCAGGCTCCCTGTCCATGAAATTCTCCAGGCAAGAATACTGGAGTGGGTTGCCATCCCCTCTCCGGGGGATCTTCCTGACCCAGAGATCAAACCCCAGTCTCCCGCACTGCAGGTGGATTCTTTGCTGTCTGAGCCACCAGGGAAGCCCTCAAACCAGGACACTTCCTGTGTGGGGGATGGGGGGGATCCTCTTATCATCTTGGTGGAAAGAACAGACATACCTGGACCATCTCGGGCTAAGTGGGATGAAGAGTCACTCTAGTTTTCCGTGGCTCTTCCTGCCCTGTAATACACCGTTCTCTACAGATGTAACAGCTCTATCTCCTGGGACAAGTAGAACAAGGAAATTGTAGTGTTAACAAGAATCAGTGCTGTGCTGAGCATCACACATACATCGTCTGATTTGAAGCTCACAATGACAATAAATCCTCTTATGCCCCCCGTCCTAGATGAAAAACATACTCAAGATCACACAGTTAACATGTGATAAGGTGGGATTTAAGTCAGGCACGGTGATCAGAGAACCCACTTGTTTCACATGACACAGTTCGTGTTGGTTTGTGTGATGTTTTCACTGGCTTACAGGATGCTCTACTACCTGTGCTTAAATTCCTGCCTCCTAGGTGAGGACGATTTGGTGGCAATATTCTTCCTTTTTTTTGGCTGGGCCACATGACTTGATCAGGGTTGAATCCAGCCTGTCACAGTGGAAGCGTGGAGTCTTAACCACTAGACCACCAGGGATATCCTGAGATACCCTTCTCTAAACTGAAACATGGAGAAGGAAATGGCAACCCACGCCAGTCTTCTTGCCTGGAGAATCCCATGGACAGAGGAGCCTGGTGGGCTACAGTCCATGGCATCTCGCAGAGTTGGACACGACTGATTGACTAAGAACAACAACAACAAACTGAAATATACCTCTATAAGTGATGGAGCACAGCCAGGCTTGGGATCACTCTTAGGTGTGGAGGAGGAGTTGTTTGGGGAGAAATCAACCCAAGGGGAACGACTTGTTTGGCCACAGTGTAGCCTGTGGCCTGAATGTTCTAGATACACCATCTTCCCAAGGGCTCTTCTGAAAGGAGCAGAGATCTGCTGGAGAAAGAGAGGGTCTCTGTGGAAATGAGTCTGCTCATTCTGAGAAAACAGTAAAAACAACAAAACTTTATATCATTTATTTATAAGTCCTTGAGATATTTTTGTAATCCCTGAGTTACCCTGCTTCGTGTTTCCTCATTAAAGATGATAGGAAAACTCTAAAATTATTAAAAATTGACTTGATGATCAGCAGTTTTGCCTTTTCCCTCCCATCCCTGAATTCCTCACCTCTCTTTAACCCTCCTTGGTATTTAAATAGCTAATCTGGTGCTGGCCAACGGAGTCAACACTGCGCAAATCTCTAAGTGACTTCACAGTAACCTTCACAACTCGATTTATTTGACATTTCCTTTGTGTTCCTTTATACCAACTGATCGACCTTTGCTAGTAATTAAAAGTATTTACTGAAGTACTCACTAAAGTCAGTCGATAAGATTTTCTGTGTATAGCCTGTCTCATGACATTAGCTTATCCCCCAAAGTATAAAACCAACTGAAAAAAGTGTATTTGAAAACTGGCTCAGATTGGGGACTTCCTTGGCACTCCAGGGGTTAAGACTCTGTGCTCTGAATGCAAGGGGCAGAGCTTTCATCCCTGGTCAGGGAACTAAGATCCCAAATGCCATGTGGTATGACCAAAAAAAAATTATATATATATATGTGTGTGTGTGTGTTTGTATACAGGTTGATATATATGAAAGCATGCATATATTCACTAATTCAGCATTTATTTACTGAGTGCCTATTATGTTCCCTATGGAGAAGGAAAGGGCAGCCCACTGAGCGAATTCATTCCATATAGCACAGCGACAAATTAGTCTTGATATTTGGACCCCTGCTTAGGAATCTAACGGAGAAGGCAATGGCACCCTACTCCAGTACTCTTGCCTGGAAAATCTCATGGGCAGAGGAGCCTGCTAGGCTGCAGTCCATGGGGTCACTAAGAGTCGGGCATGACTAGGTGACTTCACTTTCACTATTATGTTCCCAGCTTCACAGAACCACCATCCCAGTGGGGTGGGGTGAAGGAGACACATCATGAGTAAGTAGAAGAGCTTATGTCACAAGGAGATAACTGCTATGGAGAAAAACAAGGCAGAAAAGGGTGGCTGAGAGTAGAGGCTGTGTTTGAAAACAGACTGCTTATCCTCCTTCATTGCAGCTTTACTTACAATGGTCAAGATACGGAAACAACCTGAATGTTCTTCCTTGGGTGAATGGATAAAGCAAATATGGTAGATACAGACAATGGAATGTTATTCAGTTTTAAAAAAAAAAAAAAGGAGGAAAATCCTGCCATTTGTAACAATTAGGATGAACCTGGAGGGCCTTATGCTAAGTAAGATAAGCTGGAAAAACAAAAACAAATACTGCATAAGCTCACCGATAGGTAGAATCTAAAATAGTCATAGAAAGAGAATAGAATGGTGGTTATCAGGGACTGGGGCAGGGGGAATTGGGAAGGTGTTGGTCACCTATGCAAAAGATGAGTAAGTTCTGAAGATCTAATGTACAACAATGTGGTGATGGTGAACAATATTGTATATTGCTAAGAGGGTAGGTCTTAAGGATTATTCCCATAAAGATAAAATTAAAACATAAAGTAAAATAAGTGCTTCAAGAAAACAGCTTGTGAAAGATCTCAAAAGGTAAAGAGTGATCACTGAGGATACAGGGAGCATCCCTGGCAAAAGGTTGCCCAGCAAGCTCCGGGAAATAGCAGAGAGGCTGGTGTGTTAGAAGCCAGTGAGGCAGAAGAGATTCGGGTGTTTGTTTTTATGGAATCTCATACTTGATGAGTAAGGACTTGGCTTTTTCTTGGCATGAGACAGGAAGTCTTTGAAAGGTTTCAAGTGTAAAAGTGGTGTGGTGGATTGGTGATTTCAAAGAGGATCACCTGACTGGAGAATAGACTATAGGAGGGTGAGGGAAAAGCAGGAGAACCAGTTAGGAGGTGATGGCTGCTTGGACCAGTCTGGTAGCAAAGACGGTAAAGAGGTTGCATTCTGGATATACTTAAAAAAATAGAGATAATAGGATTTCCTGGCGGGTTGGATATCGGGGTGTGAGACACAAGAGCTAAGGTTTTCTGTATGTTCACGTGTTTGTGTGTGCTTAGTCGCTCTGTGGGACCCCAGGGACTGTGGCCCGCCAGGCTCCTCTGTCCATGAGATTCTCCAGGCAAGGACACTGGAGTGGGTTGCCATTCCCTTCTTCAGGGGATCTTCCCAACCCAGGGACTGAACTCAAGTCTCCAGCACTGCAGGCAGATTCTTGACTGTCTGAGCCACCAGGAAAGCCCTATTCAAGTGTATATGTCTATACAAAACTCCAAAGGTATCTGATTTGATTATTTTTTGTTGCTGTTGTTCCACCCCAAAGCTCCAATGACCAGAGGAAACTTCTGTCTTGTTCACTGCTGTATACTCGAAGTCTTGCTCTGGCTCCCTAGCACCCAGCCCCCAGGCCACCCCACCTCCTTCTTTCTCTCTAAAATAAAGTGTTTATTGTGGGTGTCGACTAAAAAATAACTTGAGATTTGTGAGTTCAGTTTTATCTGGGGCAAAGGGAAGACTGCAGCCCTGGAGACAGCACCTTAGTTAAATCTGAGAGACTGCTCCAAGGAGGCCGGTCAGGCTGTGAACAAGTTTGTAACAAAGGGACTAGGCAGTCTGAGCATCAAAAATCAGATATCAAGTTCAGGAATTTAGCATTCTAAGCCTGGGAAGATACAAGCCTCTGGGCTTACAGAATTCATTCCTTTCATATGCACCTCACTATCTGGGGCCAAATCCAGTTTCCTTGTTCTCCTTAAACGGCGGTAGGTGGCTGCTTTTTGTATTCCCCCAGCTCCTCAGCAATCACCATGGATGGTGGTGGCATCCCCTGGATTGCAGTTTGGGAGCCCTCAATCACATTTGGAGGCCAGAAGTCACTGATGGCTGTGACATTTCTTGTTTACTGACATGGCAGGAGACATCTTCATTTAACACGGGTAATGAGATAACAGAAAAATTTTCAAGAGCTCTGTTATTTTCTAGCTACCCTATTTCAGCATTGAGCCTGTANCAGGGATCGAACCCACGTCTCCTGCTTTGGCAGGCGGATTTTTTTTTTTTTTTCCCCCCACGGAGTCGGGAAAATCCAAAGGAATGTGATGGGAAAGAATTTGAGGGTTTGGAGGGATGGGGGTGGTGGGAGGTAAGTCCAGCATCCCACCGGCTTTTGTCCTGAAAATCCTAACTGGCCCTTACTAGTCTGGAGGTTCTCAAAGAACCTACAAAACAAAAGCAAAACCCCGACAAGCCCTATTGATGTTCCGAACAATTTCTGCCAAAGGAAACGCTAATACTTACAGTGAAAAAATGCTAACAGGTAGGTTGTAAAGTGAAACTGTATACTAGGACTCAAATCTCAGGCCCAGAGCTGGCCCAAATTTTCAACTCCCAAAACCTCTTTCATTTTGGGAGAATCAATAATGTATGTTTGGGAGGAAAATGGAAGTTTATTTAAATATGGTAATATTTATGGAGCATTTTAGCGTTTTTTTTAAGAAGCATGCAGTATGCTGATAACCATTGTGTGCTTCTTTGTCATATTTTCAGCCTTACTTCAGAGAGTCAAAGAGGACAAAGATTCTGTAGAGATACAAGTGAGGTAGTTTTGAGTTTAAGTAGGGATTCCTATAAGGCATCACAAATAAGGACCAAGGTCCAGGAGCAGGTTTTTTGTTGAAAAAGCTCTTCCCAAAGACCTTTGGCCAGACTGGGAAAGCAGCAGATAATAAGGTCAAGAATGTGCATTGTATGTTAAGNGAGGTAGTTTTGAGTTTAAATAGGGATTCCTATAAGGCATCACAAATAAGGACCAAGGTCCAGGAGCAGGTTTTTTGTTGAAAAAGCTCTTCCCAAAGACCTTTGGCCAGACTGGGAAAGCAGCAGATAATAAGGTCAAGAATGTGCATTGTATGTTAAGTCATAATCCTTGCAAAATATTTCCAGGCTTATAGAGGCCACTTATGACCCAACCTCTTTAAGAGAAGTGTAAGCAAATTTTAATAACTGGAAAAAAAAAAAGGAAATAAGGGGAAAAAGTTCCCAACATGATTAAGATCAGAATTTCAAGAATTCTTTGAGTGTGGCAAGAGAGTTTGGGAATGGGCTTGCTTTTCTTCACTGTGTTGTTCGGGGCAATTTTTAAGATGCTGAGACTTTTCAGATCATGTATTGGGACGTAATCTAGGGTACAAACCCCAAGGAGGGTCCCTGGAGCACGATGACTTCAGGGGAGTTAGGGGAGGGGTAACCTGAACACAGTGCTGCTATGCGTGTTCTAGTTCTGCTCCTTGGTTTAAGAAATTTCTCCCAACTCTGGTCTCTGGGCTATAGGATACCAGTTTCTCATTACAGCTTGGAAACAGCTTCCTAACTGGACTTTGCTTCCATCCTTGGTTTTCTCCAATCTAGTCCTTTGTCATAGCCAGTTTGCTAAGGAAGAAAAGATCTGATCATTTTGTTTCCTAGTATAAAATTCCTCAGTTGTTTATGGCAGATAAATCTCCACTCCTTAGCCAGATCACGAGGCTCTCCGGGCTGTGATTCCTGTCTCCTTGGCATTGCCTGGGTGCCCCCTCACCCCCCCTTTTGATACCACTGTGCCACCAAATTAAACTACTTACTGGTCCTTGGGAGAACCACATTCTTTTCTGCCTTGAAATTTTCCATGCGCTCTACCCGAATCAAGTTTCTTCCCCTTCATCCCTCTTGCCTTCCCTTGCCTGGTTATCTGCTTGTGTCCAAGGTTCCACGTGGCCATCGTCTCCTCCGGGGAGGCTTTCCCAACCCCGATTTGGCTTGGGTACCCCCTGTCAAAGCTCCACTCGCACCGCCCTTTGTACGCTGTCTCCAGTGTGGAGCACAGCTCTGGAAATGGATGATGTGTGTGAACTGGTGGCTGTCTGTAGGAGGTGGTATATTGTTATGATCAGTAGCACAGACTTTAGCGCCAGTGAGATGGGGCTAAATCCTGGCTTTGTTTCTTTCTTGCTGTGTGACCTTGGGCAAGTTACTTAGCCTTTTTGTGCCTTCGTTGCTTATGGATAAAACAGAACAACACTAGTACTTACTATATGAGGTTGTTGGGATTCAAGATAAGATTCTACTTGGAACAGTACCTGACTTGAAAGAAGCCTGGTATAAGTGTGAATTCTTGTTATGTCTGCTAGTTCTGATCAACTTTCATTGATTTTTGCATGGGGATAGTCCCTTTTCCATTCCGTCCCTGCCATTTTATTTTATTTTAGGGAAGACACCTCTACATACCCAATTACTTCCATTCTTTGGGGGAGAAGAATATTATGAAAAGTAAAACCAAGTTGTTTTCTCAGATTCTGCTTAGAGTAGTGTGTGTAGGCAGAGGCAAGGGGGCATGTCCTGAGTGGCTTAGCCAGAATGTTTGACTCCGATTATTGGCAGGGTGCTCAGTCTTTTTCCTTTTGTTAAAGTAGCAAATGGACCTCCAAACAGTGAAACTGGTTTGGAAGCAACTACTGCCTGATGCAACTTCTAAGGGTCACTTGGGATGTGTCCCATAGGATTGTTAAGGCATCTCACTTTGTTCTCATGCTTCTAATCATTGTCTTGAAAAACAAAAGAATCCCAAAGCAAAACTCAAGCAAAAGCCCTTTAGCCTATTTTATCTATTGACTTTGTGATACTTGATTTAGAATCTTTAAATTAGTTCAGAATAGGATTTCTTTGCCAAATTTAACCATTCCTAAGTTCCTTATTTGGGCTGCACTTTATCTGGATGCTGTATTCCTTAGTGGACATCTGACTGTCTAGGTTTTGTAAACATGTCAGGGGCCAGTGTGTCTTGGTGTGTTTTTGATACCATGACTGGAGTGTAAATTTCACAGAGCTGTTCTTTAAGGATAATACTGCAATGTTCCTCTAACCATTCACCTAGCCTTCATGATAGCCTAGTAAACACAGTTTTTTTTAAACAAAATTTTAAGTTAATTAGGTCTCATTCTATTTGGGAAAATTTTTATATTTATTCCTATTTTTTAAATGTATAGGTGACAAATAAATGTATTGGTTATCAGAAAGTAATGACATACAACACAGTAAAATGTAATACTAAGATGTGCTTCTAAATTTAGCCACCTGGTAGTTTATATTACCTATCTTGGTGAGAATTGTCATTCTGTTACTTTGTCATTTTATTTTATTCTGTACGTATGTATGCAAGAATGTATTCTTGGCAGTAAAAGAGCCGTGAATGTATAAAGCAGGCTACTGGAAAGCCTCCTTGAATTATTATGGTAAATGAATTGCTGATCATGTAATTTTTAGTTTTGTTTTCTCAAAGAAGTGATAATTTGTCAGATTATAGGGTAACCCTGCAATGTCTTTAGAAACAAAAATTCTCTTCATTATAAAGGAAAGGATGACAACATAATAACACGCCAACATAGTAAGAACAAATGACAGACAAGATACTAACACCATGGAGTAAAGTAAGGACTTTAGACACCAGGATTTAGTAGCTAAGGAAGTCTTGCTTACAGGTTTGGTTCTTCTAATTCTTTCAGGCAGGGTCCAGGGGTGGGATAGGTCTTCCCAGCTGGCGCATTGATGAAAGATCTGCCTGCCAGTGCAGGAGATATGGGTTCGATCCCTGGGTTGGGGAGATCGCCTAGAGAAGGAAACTCCAGTATTCTTGCCTGGAGAAGCCCATGGACAGAAGGAGCCTGGCAGGCTACAGTCCATGGGATCTCAAAGAGTCGGACATGACTGAGCACACAGGCAGCAGGGGTGGGATAGTCTAAAAAATAGATTTCCTAGCAAATTTCACATGACTTAATTAAAAAAAGTTTAATGTATGTGACAAGTGACTATCCTGGACCAGAATCTAAGAATTTCTTAAACTATGTTTTAGACACCATACATTTAACCACTAATACACAGCTACTGCTGAGCTCGGAAACTTGTATTTGCCATTGTATTTAGATTCTCCAGGGAGGTGAAACTGAGTGCAACAAAGTAGAACTCAAGTCATGGCCTTTAAATAAGCATTGTCTCCGAGAGATGCTGCCTCCCTAAATAGATAAGTAAATTAACTGAGTTGTCCTAACATTGTCACATTGAACCGGGGTTGGGAGTGGCGAAGGGCTCTGTTGGGACCAACATCTGGTGGACTCTCCGTACATCTTTCTCCAGGAGCAAGCAGGCTGTGACCTCTTTGGTTTGGTGTCTGAAGAGCTTAAAAGGGAGATGCTGTTTCCATGACCAAATATGAATTTTGTGTTCAAAAGGGAAATGAGCAAAAATGCAGTTCTGTAACTTTAATTTTTCCCCCAAATGACATTTTTTTGGTCGTTGTTTTCTGAGTGTCTGTGCCACCTGCTCACACAAATGTGATCGTTCAGTTGCTCAGTTGTGTCTGATTCTTTGCAACCTTATGTACTGCAGCATGCCAGGCTTCCCTGTCCTTCACTATCTCCCAGAATTTGCTCAAACTCATGTCCATTGAGTCATCAATGGATGCCATCTTGTTCTCTGTCGTCCCTTACACATTACGTTTGTGAAATCATACAAGGTTAGTTGGGGTGGGAACAGAGGTGATTTGCTAACCTCTTAACACACATGTACAAATACAACACAGCACATGCCCTTGAGTGAGATTCATCGGGTGTCCTTACCACCTGGCACAGCAGAGGGATTGTGGGAGGCCCTCCATCTGTTCTTGGTTCACTTCAGTTCAGTCACTCAGTCGTGTCTGACTCTCTGTGACCCCATAGACCACAGTACACCAGGCTTCCCTGTCCATCACCAACACCCGGAGTTTACTCAAACTCATGTCCATTGAGTTGGTGATGCCATCCAACCTTCGCATCCTCTGTCGTCCCCTTCTCTTCCCACCTTCAATCTTTCCCAGCATCAGGGTCTTTTCAGATGAATCAGTTCTTCGCATCAGGTGGCCAAAGGATTGGAGTTTCAGCTTTAGCATCAGTCCTTCCAATGAATATTCAGGGCTGATTTCCTTTATGATGGATTGGTTGGATCTCCTTACAGTCCAAGGGACTCTCAAGAATCTTCTCCAACACCACAGTTCAAAAGCATCAGTTCTTTGGTGCTCAGCTTTCTTCTTGGTAATGGAAGGTAAATAAGTCAGATGGATGGATGATTGGTTCAAGGTGCCTTGCTGGATTCAAGCTCTGATCCCCACTGCTCAGTCCAGGGTCCCTTGCTCAAGGGCCAGAGTCAGTCTTTTCCATGAAGGCACTATAGTCTGGCACATAATGGTCACCTGGGGAGGAGGGGAAACTGGGATCCTGTTGAGTGGGGGCTATACAAGCATGTATACCTGGTATATACATGTATATACAAGAGGGGAACCTGCATGTAGAGTGGTCCCTAAAGAGTTATGGACTTAATTGTATTTGAGGAGACAGAGAGTGGGACCCTTGGATAATCCCTAGCACAAATCTTCAAGATTTTCTAAAATAGGCTGGCTTTGCGCTAACTATTCTCTAAGCTCCTGTGATATTCAGCCAAGAAAAGTTTTCTCTGAGAATCAGTGAGGTGGATATTTACATCTCCTAAGCTTCTCTTTTTCCATCATTAATTTTCTCTGCTCTTTTTCTGACAGTGCTGATGTATACAGTGGGCTCTGTATCTGGGCAGAGTTGGGGTGAGATGTTTTCTAAAATATTTCAACTTGTATTTTACTATTTACTTCAGTTTCATTTGACAAGTGGAATAAATTAAATTTTTTAAGAGTTAAAATAGGGAGGTTAAAGATATTTATGCACAATTCATCCATTCCTGGAATCTATGAGGTTCATTTGTTAAATGTATCTTTTTAAAGAAAAGATAATACATTCAGTTCAGTTCAGTCCATTTCGTTGCTCAGTCGTGTCNTCCTATCATTTTGCCTTTTCATACTGTTCATGGGGTTCTCAAGGCAAGAATACTGAAGTGGTTTGCCATTCCTTTCTCCAGTGGACCACATTCTGTCAGACCTCTCCACCATGTCCCGCCCATCTTGGGTTGCCCTGCGGGCATGGCTTAGTTTCATTGAGTTAGACAAAGGTGTGGTCCTATTGTGATTAGATTGACTAGTTTTCTGTGATAATACATTAGGAAAATAAAAACATAAATATAAAAAGATACAGTATGATCAAAAATGTTTTCTTCCACCCCTGAGGCCCAGTCTCTGTTTTCTCCCAAGAAATATTCTGCAGATATTCAAGCATGTATGTGAATATCTTCACTGTATTGGTTACTGAGTGCTGTGTAACATATTACTCTAAGACTTAACACCTTAACACAACAAACGTTTACTATTCAAGGTTTCTGTGTGTCAGAAGCTTGAGAGTGGCTTAAGCTGGATAATTCTCCTTCCTGAGGTTGTAGCCAGGATGTTGGCCAAGGCCCTGGTCTCATCTGAAGGACTGACTGGGGCTGGAGGATCCACTTCTGTGGGGTTGGTTGGCTCATGTCTGTTAAGAGGTTCACTTGTCCACCACCTGGACTCTCCACAAGGCTGCTTTAGTGCCCTTGTCACATGGCACTTGGCTCTCCCCTG
This sequence comes from Neotragus moschatus, assembly GCA_006410615.1. NCBI lineage: Eukaryota > Metazoa > Chordata > Mammalia > Artiodactyla > Bovidae > Neotragus > Neotragus moschatus. The sequence continues at coordinate 128,748 of SJYA01000062.1, read as the reverse complement.
AGCACGGATCCAAGACAGGAAGCTTTGTATCACATTGCCTCAGAAGCCAGTGCAGGAGATGACGCAGATGCGAGTTCAGGCCTTGGGTCAAGAAGATCCCCTGGAGGTGGAAATGGCAACCCACTCTGGTATTCTTGCCTGTGAAAATCCCATGGACAGAGGATCCTGGCAGGCTGCAGTCCAGGGGGTCACAAAGAGCTGGACACGACTGACCGACTGAGCACAGCAGCTGAGAAACCACTCCCTGTAATTTCTGTCTTATACTGTTGTCCAGTCTAGCCTTCAAGGAGAGTGGAATTCAACTTTACCTTTTATTATTTATTTACTTATTTTTTAGAAGCTATTTTTTTGCTTACACCACATGTGGGATCTTAGTTCCCCAACCAGGGGTCAAACCCACACCCCCTTCATTGGAAGCACAGAGTCTTAACTGCTGGACCACCAGGAAGGACCTCAACTCCACTTTTTAAAGAGAAGGCCAAAGATGTTTTTAAAATATTTTAAAATATCACACTTTTTTTTTTTTCCACGAACAGTTCAGTTCAGTCACTCAGTTGTGTCCGACTCTTTGTGACCCCATGGACTGCAGCACGCCAGGCCTCCCTGTCCATTACCAACTCCCGGAGTTTACTCAAACTCATGTCCATTGAGTCGGTGATGCCATCCAACCATCTCATCCTCTGTCGTCCCCTTCTCTTCCTGTACTCAATCTTTCCAAGCATCAGAGTCTTTTCAGATGAGTCAGTTCTTTGGATCAGGTGGCCAGAGGATTGGAGATTCAGCTTCAGCATCAGTCCTTCCAGTGAATATTCAGGGCTGATTTCCTTTAGGATGGACTGATTGGATCTCTTTGCAGTCCAAGGGACTCTCAGGAATCTTCTCCAACACCACAGTTCAAAAGCATCAGTTCTTTGGCACTCAGCTTTCTTTATAGTCCAGCTCTCACATCCATACATGATTACTGGAAAAACCATAGCCTTGACTAGACGGATATTTGTTGGCAAAGTAATGTTTCTGCTTTTTAATATGCTGTCTAGGTTGCTCATAACTTTTCTTCCAAGGAGCAAGTGTCTTTTAATTTTATGGCTGCAGTCAGCATCTGCAGTGATTTTGGAGCCCCAAAATATAAAGTCAGTCACTGTTTCCCCATCTATTTGCTATGAAGTGATGGGACCAGATGCCATGAAAGGTAGTACACTGGAAATAGATTTGGTTGCATCTTGCTGTCTTTACTTAACATCGTGTCTTGTAAATCATTCCCCATTGGTGCCTGTAGCTCCCTCACATTCTCGTTAACATTTTGCTTTTTTCTCATAGTGGGTGTACTCTACTGTCAGTTTGCCACTGTTGGATATTTAGGTAGTTTCCCCTTTCTCATGTGATAAGCAGTGCTGTAGTGAAAATCTATCCAAAGATGTATACATCATATATGGAAACTAAACTCTTGGAAATGATATTGCTAAGAGGAAGGATGTGCGTAGTTAAGACTCTAATAACTTATTAAATTTGCTCTACAAAGAGGCTATGCCAAACAGTGCTCCCCTGACCCTCCGTGAATGCTGTCTGCTTCCCCATGTCTGCCTGCTCAGAGTGTTCCCTAACATTTTGAATCTTAGAAGTGAAAAATGAGATCCATTGTCATTAACGCACATTTCTTTCAGTATACATGAGGCTGAGTTTAATTTTACATATTTAAAAACCATTAGTATCTATTTTTCTGTTATCTGTCCTTTGTTGTTTGTGTCCTTTGCTCATTTTTCAAATTGCCTTTTGGTCTTGTTCTTCCTGATATTTATATTAAGGAAGTTAGACCCCTGTTTTGACTATTTGTACTAGAGTAATTTATCCTTTTTGCTTTAGTAATTTCTTGTAATGAATACTTGGGAAAACAAAGCATCGGCTGTGACAGCACTCTTAGAAACTTCATTTGCTGAGATGTTTAAATGCTCTGTTTTGCTTTTTGTTTTCTAACTTCTTAAGTCCTGAAGGATTAGGCATTTCATATCTTGCCTTTCTCCCTTCCTTTTTAATTAGTAGGTTACATTTTATCAAGCACACATCCTTTCAGGATCAAACTCTTGCCTACACTGTGAGAATTCCTGTTCAAACAAAGTTTAAGATGTATAGAGAGCAGCATCATTTCACACCCACACTGCTCCACCTGAAAATATAAAGGTATATGCCTTTGATCTTGCCATCTCCTGAAATGAATTCATGACAGATAATTTTCTGTGGTGAAGTACTGTTTCTAAGATTGTGCCTCCTAGCCAGATGTTCTTGTTTGGATTCCATCTGTTGAAAGAACTGACCACAATGTGGGGATGGATGACAAAGCCTATTTGCAGAGGCGGAAGCCTACCTGTGGCTTATATCAGATGAGAGAGAGGATGAAAATACACAAATACCAAAGATTGTTTGAAAAGATAATTTTGAAGCTTCTGAAAGTGTAGCTCTGTGAAGAAACGCAGCCTATGTGGGCACATACTTAGTCTGCAAGGGAATTCTGATCTTAAATATGCCTGCATGATCATGAGATTAAAAATATTCTCCATTTTTTGAAGGGGTTTTGGGAGATACACATACATGTATGGCTGAGTCCCTTCACTGTTCACCTGAAACTACCACAACATGTTAATTGACTTTTCCCTAATACGAAATAAAAAGTTGAAAGCCAGGAAAGAAAAAACAAATATTCTCCAGTTTTACTAGTTTCATGGGCTCTATTTCAACTCTCTTTCCTTCTGTAGTTGGTCATCTGTGTGAAAGCTGAGTGTTGCTTTTCAGTCTTTCTAACTACCAAGTGGTATTTTGGACCCAAGTAAAGAGCCAGCTCACTAGAAAAGCCCCTGATGCTGGGAAAGATTGAAAGCAAAAGGAGAGGAGAGCTGCAGAGTATGAGATGGTTGGATGGCATCACGGACTCAATGGACATGAGTTTGAGCAAACTCTGGGATATGGTGAAGGACAGGGAAGCCTGGCGTGCTGCAGTTCATGGGGTTGTAAAGAGTTGGACATGACTTAGTGACTGATCAACAACAAGAAGCCTGTTTAAAGTTGACTAAGGAGTACACACCATGTAACACTGTTTGAGGCCAGTGTTGATGAACACAGAACCTGCTTTTTTGGAGCCTTCAGCCTTAGAGGGTGAGCTGGGAGGAAATAACTTCAATGTTTTGTGAGGCAGGAGAGCACTAGGGTGGGAGTTAGCTGGGACAGGTGGGACCAGCAGGATGGTAGGCTGGGCGACGACCAACAGAAAGGAGACGTGTGGTCTCTAGATCTCAGTGAGGGCTCCTCCTTCGTGTTGAAAAGTAAGTGAAAATTGCTCAGTTGTGTCCGACTTTTTTCGACTCCATGGAGTGTCCCACCAGGCTCCTCTGTCCATGGGATTGTCCAGGCAAGAATTGCTGGAGTGGGTAGCCATGCCCTTCTCCAGGGGATCTTCCCGACTCAGGGATCGAACCTGGGTCTCCTGCATTGCAGGAGGTTTCTTGACTGTCTCAGGCACCAGTTGTGCTTAGTGGATGGATGAATGTCAAACATGGCTGTTACATCATGTGGAAAAAATTGGATGGGCCACTCCATATGCCCTTTAGAAAATACTTATTTTATTTATCTACTTATTTTGGCTGCACTGGGCCTTAGCCATGGCCCAAGAGAGCCCGCCCGGCACCGCCCGTGACGTGTGAACTTCTTAGGTGTGGCAGGGATGTGGGATCTTGTTCCTCAGCCAGGGGCTGAACCTCAGCTCCCCCTGCATTGGGAGCATGGAGCCCCACCCGCTGGCCACCAGGGAAGTCCTCATAGGCCCTTTTTATAGTCCCTTCTTTGTCATGTCTAAGAGGCAGCCATTTATTCTTACCCAGGAGAAGCAGTATGTGTTGGTTAAGGAGCTACTAGCCTTAATGCCCCCTTTTCACTTCGAGTGTGCAAGTTTAGGGCTGTTCTGGGAACCAGAGATTGGGTTCCCTTTTTTGAACCTGCGGGACTCTACCTCTGGCCCGTGAGGCTCTTGGCGATGCAGTAGGAAGACCCTCGCTGTGCACCCCTAGCCGCCCACCCCAGTTCCCCAGTCCACCTCCAACCACCATGCACTGTGGGGAAATCAGGACAGGGAGGCACCCTGGGTGGGGCGCACCAGGGAGTCGGATGGGGCCCTTAGGACCGTGGCCACAGGCGTGGCCAAGACACCCAGCACAGCTCAGCTGCCATGTGCTGTGAAGGTCACCCAGCATGAGGTGCGATTGGAGAGCCAGAGACTTCAGGCTTTCTCCCTAAATGAGGACAATTAACACTTTGTTTTTGCGGTTCCTTTGGTGTCAGGTCCTCGGATGCGGTGGATTCAAAGAATCTTTGGCAGCCTTTATCCCTCCTCTACTTTGTCCCTTTCATTTGAACTTCATCCAGGCTGGATGCCTTCAACTCTCTTCCCATAAATTATCTGACAACATGAAGTTTAGGTTGCACTCAGTGGCTTTTTGGTGTAATTTAACTCTGAGCAGAGAATTCCATGCTTAAGAAAACTTAGAGGTCAGGAGTAGGAAATGGCACCCTGCTCCGGTATTCTTGCCTGGAAAATTCCATGGACTGAGGAGCCCGTTGGGCTATAGTAGTCCATGGGGTCGCAAATGGTTGGACACAACCAGGTGACTGAGTGCATGCATGTGAACACTCATGTGCACACTCATGTGCACACTCACGTGCACACACACGTGCACATATTTGTCTCTGTTAGACATCTGCTCTGTTAATCAAAACATGTCTGTGAGAACCCTTTGTATGCTGCAAGTAGAGTGCTTTTATTTGTCTTTCATCACAGTATTCAAAAAGAGCTGGAGGTTTTATTTTTTTTCCCCTAGTTCCTTGCCATTTAGTTACTTTGTGTGTGTATAGACATATTTGTGAGAATGTTTGACAATATGAAAAGTTTGTTTGGTCAGTTATATGATGTTCTGTCTACTGCTTTCTAAATTTTGTTAATTGAAAGAATTGATCTTTTAGTGTAGTATTCTCCACTTTAAATTACTTGCTTTAAAAAAAAATGACAGTGAATGTATTCCTACATACATTTTAGTGCTGATTAATCACCTGTGATACATATTTCTGACCCTTAATCTTAATCTCTCTCCTTTATTGTGTGTTTTTATTTTTTTTTTCATGGAAAAATGTATTTCTAAAATTCGTATCACCTTTGGACGTCATGCAGAAAGCATTCTTTTTTTACCATTTGAATTAAGGTCACCTTTGCTTTCCATGGGGGAAAAAAAAAGAAATGGAGGAGGATGATTTTTGGTTAATGTCATTTTAACCAGTATATTATGGTTATTTGCATTGTGAGCAGCAACAAGAAAGGAAGGTTGGTCTGTCACTGTCCAGCTAGTGAGACTTGCTGTAAAAAGTAGTACAGGTACAATGCCCTGCTCATTATTGGATAATATGAAACAACAACATTGCTTTTATGCCCTGCTAAAAAAATTTTTTTTTTAAATTGGTTCAAGTTAGTAAAGCCCTGGACTTCCCTGATGGCTCAGATGGTAAAAGTGTCTGCCTACAATGCTGGAGACCCGGGTTCAATACCTGGGTTGGGAAGATCCCATGGAGAAGGAATTGGCAACCTACTCTGGTACTCTTGCCTGGAAAATCCCATGGACAGGGGTGCCTGGTGGGCTACAGTCCATGGGGTCACAGGGGTCTGACATGATTGAGCAACTTCAGTAAAGACCTGAATCTATAAGTAAATGGTTTGAGCATTTTAGCACACTCTGAAATCAGATAGGGTGGTGAATTCAAGATGGCTCCAAATTCTTTGAGCCTCCTCCTGGATATCCCATCAGACCCTTGGGAAGTAGGCTCTGATTCTCCTCCTTCTGAATGTGGCCTGACCTTGGTGACTACTTGGTAATCAAGAAAATATGGTGGGAGTGATTCTGTGTGGCTCTCACTTCAAAGGGCCATGCAGCTTCTGCCTTGTCCACTGACCCCTCGAGGCCAGCACGCTGGGGGCTGCCTGTAGGTGCTCCACTGGACAGTCCCAGCTGAGGACGGCCTTCTGGCCATTCCGCCAAAACACCTACAGGTGTGTGATGCTGTCATGGACCTGGTTCACCAGCTGAACACCACTGAGTGACCTTGTCAATGTCACATGAAACAGAAGCATCATTCAGGCAAGGCTTCCCCAAATTCCTGACTCACCAAATCATGATATATAATAAAATAGACAATTGAGGCTGTTAAATCCTCAATAAACCCAAGTAGGACGGTAGGTATTGCAAGAGGGCATCAGAGGGCAGACACACTGGAACCATACTCATAGAAAACTAGTCAGTTTAATCACACTAGGACCACAGCCTTGTCTAACTCAGTGAAAGTAAGCCATGCCTCTGGGGCCACCCAAGACGGGCAGGTCAGGGTGGAGAGGTCTGACAGTATGTGGTCCACTGGAGAAGGGAATGGCAAACCACTTCAGTATTCTTGCCTTGAGAACCCCATGAACAGTATGAAAAGGCAAAATGATAGGATACTGAAAGAGGAACTCCCCAGGTCAGTAGGTGCCCAATATGCNTCATGAGAAATGCTGGGCTGGAAGAAGCACAAGCTGGAATCAAGATTTCTGGGAGAAGTATCAATAACCTCAGATATGCAGATGATACTACCCTTATGGCAGAAAGTGAAGAAGAATTAAAAAGTCTCTTGATGAAAGTGAAAGGAGAGTGAAAAAGTTTCTTAAAGCTCAACATTCAGAAGACGAAGATCATGGCATCTGGTCTCATCACTTCATGGGAAGTAGATGGGGAAACAGTGTAAACAGTGTCAGACTTTATTTATTTGGGCTCCAAAATCACTGCAGATGGTGACTGCAGCCATGAAATTAGAAGTTGCTTACTCCTTGGAAGGAAAGTTATGACCAACCTAGATAGCATATTCAAAAGCAGAGATATTACTTTGCCAACTAAGGTCCGTCTAGTCAAGGCTGTGGTTTTTCCAGTAGTCATGTATGGATGTGAGAGTTATACTGTGAAGAAAGCTGAGTGCAGAAGAATTGATGCTTTTGAACTGTGGTGTTGGAGAAGACTCTTGAGAGTCCCTTGGACTGCAAGGAGATCCA
>SJYA01000062.1:102246-119340 GCA_006410615.1 Neotragus moschatus | reverse complement strand
GCCGATCTCATTCAGAATGGACTGGTTGGATCTCCTTGCAGTCCAAGGGACTCTCAAGAGTCTTTTCCCACACCACAGTTCAAAAACATCGATTCTTCGGCGCTCAGCCTTCTTCACAGTCCAACTGTCACATCCATACATGACTACTGGAGAAACCATAGGAGTGACTAGACTGACCTTAGTTGGCAAAGTAATATCTCTGCTTTTGAGTATGCTATCTAGGTTGGTCATAACTTTTCTTCCAAGGAATAAGTGTCTTTTATAGTGTACTCAAACTCATGTCCATCGAGTCGGTGATGCCATCCAACCATCTCATCCTCTGTGGACCCCTTCTCCTGCCTTCAGTCCCTCACAGTATCAGGGTCTTTCCCAGTGTCAGCTCTTCACATCAGGTGGCCAAAGTATTGGAGTTTCAGCTTTAGCATCAGTCCTTCCAATGAATATTCAGGACTGATCTCCTTTAGGATGGACTGGTTGGATCTCTCTGCAGTCCAAGAGACTCTCAACAGTCTTCTCCAACACCATGGTTCAAAAGCATCAATTCTTTCGTGCTTAGCTTTCTTTATAGTCCAACTCTTTTCAACTATAGTAACAATCAGTGTCTTATTAGGCAGAGTAGATGGGTGACCACCATTGATCCACATAGCTTAATCACTGAACCCGGTTGCTCTTAGCTTTAAATTCTGACCAATGGCTAGGTTGTGTGTCAGTCTTTATGGTTACAGCGGGTGGAATCAACTCATAAGGAGTATGTGGACCAATACAATGAAACTCGCTGTTTATCCTCCTATATGAATCATGCTTTAAAAACTCCAGGGCTATTTTTAATCCTTATTTAATAATATGGCCTGATAACAACTGAAGCTTTCACATAGAGATGAAAAGCCTATTTCCTTGTAAAATTCTCACAAGGAATTATTACAACAAAGCAACATCTTGTTCTGGAAAGCCAGCTTAATAATGCAGCCCATTTTGCTATACTGTGGGGGTTTACTTTCTTGAATGACTGAGCATATTCCATTTCTTAGTGTAACTCAAAGGGGAAACGCAGGCACAAAACAGAAGACCTGGCTACATACAGCCCTCCTGTCATCTATAGTGCCCCATAGCCCCTCGGAACTGCTCTCACCCACTCTGGACCTCTCCCCTCGGCTATCTTTCACTCACTTAGATTTTACCAGTTTAGGAGAGTTGTAAGTCGCATGTCCTAAGTTGGTGTCCGGTCCCATCACTTCATTGGAAGGACTGATGTTGAAGCTGAAACTCCAATCCTTTGGCCACCTGATGCGAAGAGCTGACTCATTTAAAAAAACCCTGATGCTGGGAAAGATTGAGGGCAGGAGGAGAAGGGGACAACAGAGGATGAGATGGTTGGATGGCATCACTGACTCAATGGACATGTGTTTGAGTAAACTCTGGGAGTTGGTGATGCACAGGGAGACCTGACGTGCTGCGGTCCATGGGGTTGCAAAGAGTCGGACATGGCTGAGCAAGAACTGAACTGGTACTTGGGGATACATTTAGGGTTCAGATCTGTTTTCAAGTCTTAGAACTTAAAATATATTTCTTAGAATATAAGTGTGAAGAGGAATGAAGCCATTCCTATGTTCTAAGATTATGGAGGAGTGAGGACTATGCTTTAAAATAGGGCATAGTCCCCTTGGTGACGTGGATCAAGCAAGAACCCTAATGAACACAGTTTACCAATAAAGTACAGACCATAAGCAAAGCCTCCCCCTCCACTGGGGACAGATGACTCAAGCCACCGGTTGGGGGTACAGAGTCATCTAGAAAGTGCAGTCAACTAACTGTGCAGACGTTTATTTCTTTGAAGAAAAAACTTCTGTTTTTTCTAGTGTTTTTGGCACTAGGTGTTAGTTGATGCTGTCCTCATGGTCCTGTTTTGTTCCTCCACTAGAGGGCAGAAAAGGGATGAGAAGGGACACAAGTCCAGCGGGCCACCTGGGTAGTTTCCTGTCTTATTAGCACTCTCTCTGCCCTGCAGAAAAGTTAAAGAAGAGAAGAAGGGCACAACTGGAACCACTGGTCTTTGCCCTGTGAGCAGCAGATAGTTTTTTCATTTTCTTTGGATAAATACCCAGGAATGAAATTGCTGGATCTAATGGTAGTTCTATTCTTAATTTTTTGAGAAACTTTGGTACTGTTTTCCACAGGGCTGCTCCAGCTTACGTTCTCACTGACAGTGCACTAGGGTTCCCTTTTCTCCACATCCTCTACAACACTTGTTATATTTTTATCTTTTTGATAATGTGACGTATGGGCTTAGTCACTCAGTGGTGTCTGACTCTTGGCAACCCCTTGTACTGTAGCCTGCCAGGCTCCTCTGTTCATGGACTTTTCCAGGCAAGAATACTGGAGTGGGTTGCTATTTCCTACTCCAAGGGATCTTCCCCACCCAGGGATCAAAGCTGTGTCTCTTGTGTCTCCTGCACTGACAAGTGTATCCTTTACCTCTGTGCCACCTGGGAACCCCTTTTTGATAATAGCTATTCTAAAACAGGTGGGAGGTGATATCTCACAGCAGTTTTGATCTCGTGTGTTTCTGCTGAGGGATGTTGAGCATCTTTTCATTTGCCTGTTGACCATCTATATGCCTTCTTCGGAAAATGTCTGTTCAGAACCTCTGCTCATTTAAAAATCAGATTGTTGGGTTTTTGCTGTTAGTTTGTATATGTTTTTTAATGCATTTTGGATATTAGTCTCTTATCAGTATGTGATTAGGAAGTATTTTCTGCCATTCAGTAAACTGTTTATTTTGGTGATGGTTTCCTTTGCTAGTCAGAAGCTATTCAGTTTGATGTAATCCTACTTGTTTATTTTTGCCTTTGTTGCCTTTTGGTGTCAAGTAGAAAAAAAGTTGTCACCAAGACCGATGTCAAGGAGCTTACTGCATATGTTTTCTTCTAGGACTTTTGTGGTTTCAGGTCTTGTATTCAAGTCTTTAATCCATTTTGAATAATTTTTTTGTATAATGTAAACTACTGCACAATTGCACTCATCTCACATGCTAGTAAAATAATGCTCAAAATTCTCCAAGCCAGGCTTCAGCAATATGTGAACTGTGAACTTCCAGATGTTCAAGCTTGTTTTAGAAAAGGCAGAGGAACCAGAGATCAAATTACCAACATCTGCTGGATCATGGAAAAAGCAAGAGAGTTCCAGAAAAAAATCTATTTCTGCTTTATTGACTATGCCAAAGCGTTTGATTGTGTGGATCACAATAAACTGTGGAAAATTCTGAAAGAGATGGGAATACCAGACCATCTGACCTGCTTCTTGAGAAACCAATATGCAAGTCAGGAAGCAACAGTTAGAATTGGACATGGAACAACAGACTGGCTCCAAATAGGAAAAGGAGTACGTTAAGGCTGTATATTGTCACCCTGCTTATTTAACTTCCATGCAGAGTACATCATGAGAAATGCTGGGCTGGAAGAAGCATAAGCTGGAATCAAGATTTCTGGGAGAAATATCAGTAAACTCAGGTATGCAGATGACACCACCCTTATGGCAGAAAGTGAAGAGGAACTAAAAAGGCTCTTGATGAAAGTGAAAGAGGAGAGTGGAAAAATTGCCTTAAAGCTCAACATTCAGAAAACGAAGATCATGGCATCCGATCCCATCACTTCATGGGAAATAGACAGGAAAACAGTGGAAACAGTGTCAGACTTTATTTTTCTGGGCTCCAAAATCACTGCAGATGGTGACTGCAGCCATGAAATCAAAAGGCGCTTACTCCTTGGAAGAAGAGTTATGACCAACCTANTTCTGCTTTATTGACGATGCCAAAGCGTTTGATTGTGTGGATCACAATAAACTGTGGAAAATGCTGAAAGAGATGGGAATACCAGACCATCTGACCTGCTTCTTGAGAAACCAATATGCAAGTCAGGAAGCAACAGTTAGAATTGGACATGGAACAACAGACTGGCTCCAAATAGGAAAAGGAGTACGTTAAGGCTGTATATTGTCACCCTGCTTATTTAACTTCCATGCAGAGTACATCATGAGAAATGCTGGGCTGGAAGAAGCATAAGCTGGAATCAAGATTTCTGGGAGAAATATCAATAAACTCAGGTATGCAGATGACACCACCCTTATGGCAGAAAGTGAAGAGGAACTAAAAAGGCTCTTGATGAAAGTGAAAGAGGAGAGTGGAAAAATTGCCTTAAAGCTCAACATTCAGAAAACGAAGATCATGGCATCCGATCCCATCACTTCATGGGAAATAGACAGGAAAACAGTGGAAACAGTGTCAGACTTTATTTTTCTGGGCTCCAAAATCACTGCAGATGGTGACTGCAGCCATGAAATCAAAAGGCGCTTACTCCTTGGAAGAAGAGTTATGACCAACCTAGACAGCATATTCAAAAGCAGAGACATTACTTTGTCGACTAAGGTCCTTCTTATCAAGGCTATGGTTTTTCCAGTAGTCATGTATGGATGTGAGAGTTGGACTGTGAAGAAAGCTGAGCACAGAAGAATTGATGCTTTTGAACTGTTGTTGGAAAAGACTCTTGAGAGTCCCTTGGACTGCAAGGAGATCCAACCAGTCCCTTCTGAAGGAGATCAGCCCTGGGATTTCTTTGGAAGGAATGATGCTAAAGCTGAAACTCCAATACTTTGGCCACCTCATTCGAAGAGTTGACTCACTGGAAAAGACCCTGATGCAGGGAGGGATTGGGGGCAGGAGGAGAAGGGGACGACAGAGGATGAGATGGCTGGATGGCATAACCAACATGATGGACCTGAGTTTGAGTGAACTCCGGGAGATGGTGATGGACAGGGAGTCCTTGCGTGCTGTGATTCATGGGATCACAAAGAGTCGGACACAACTGAGTGAGTGAACTGAACTGAACTGAACTGAATAGTGGTCTGGTTTCATCCTTTTGTATGTTGCTGTCCAGGTTAAGAAACATCATTTATTGAAGAGACTGTCCTTTCCCCCACTGGATATTCTTGGCTCCTCTGTTGTGAATTAATTGACTATAAATACATGCATGGATTTATTTCTGGGCTCTCTGTTTGGTTCCATTGATCTATGTGTCCATTTTTATGCCAATACCATACTATTTCATTACTATATCTTTGTAATGTAGTTCGAAATCAGGAAGCATGAGCTTCCAATGTTGATCTTCTTTCTCAAGATTTCTTTGCCTATTCAAAATCTTTGGGATTTAGTTGTATATTTTGAATATCTTTCATCACTATAGTGACCAGCTGTAGTAATTAATGTGGCTCCTCAAAAGTGCCTTGAATCTTGTAGGATGAGATCTGACAAGCATACCTTTACAGAACGAATTCAGTGGCTTTGCCACTTCATCAAACACCTGGAAGAAGATGTAGAAAATGTCACCAAAATGGACCCTTTCATGCAAATAGACAAACAGTGTCAGCTTGTGGAAAGGTTAGAGGTTTCTGGGACTGGTGTTTTTTCCTGTGTTAGTCCTGGGGAAGATAAGAATAACCACTGCTATTTCTGAACAGACAATGGCTTTTTCTAGACAATTCTTTGAGATTCAGGCTTTCACGGAGGGCTGTTGTGGGCATTTTTAGACATGTGGATTCTTCCAGAACTCACATCATGCCACATAGGTGATTCCTCCTTTCTACCTGAAAAAATTAAGCATAAAGCCTCTGATTTCTGCCATCTTTAAGCATTGAAGGGAACACATTCTAAAATCTTAAAAGCATTGGTCAGAAGAATTCTCTCAGTAACCTTTAAGATGTTTCTGATTAACTGATTAGTTTCAGTTAGAACAAAAAATAATGAAATTTCCAGTCCCCTCCCTTCCTGACTCTGATCCAAACAACTTTCATAAGTTGGTCATCAAAACCAATGTGTCTTTAAGGCAATAGATTTTCATCTTTGTAAATAGATAGTTTCAGACCTTTGGTGTCTTTAAAACTTACAGACATTACAAAGAAAAATAAAGAGGGATTTTTTTTAAGTTTTCAGGAGGCTGTCTGTTTCTGAGTTGTGGTGTGGTGGCCAAGTTCTGTCTGACTCTTTGTGACTCCCATAAAACTCTCTATACGTAGCTTACCAGGCTCCTCTGTCCATGGGATTTCCCAGGCAAGAATACTGGTTTGGGTTGCCATTTCCTCCTCCAGGAATCTTTGACCCAGGGATTGAACTCATGTCTTCTACATTGGCAGGCGGATTCTTTAGCGATGAGCCACTGGGGAAGCCCTTGTTTCTAAATAATTATGCAAAAGAGCTACAGACTTCTGAACAAATCGAATCTGAATACTTTTAGAGAAAATCAGAATTTCTTTTTCATGATCGCTTCTGCCTAGCACGTGAGGTGACCCTACTCTTCCTGTCTTCACACTTCCTCTCTCCTAAGTAGTTTACAAATCTTCAGTGGCTACTTTCCTATCACGAGCAAAGTGTGCACACATCAGCTGCTGATCTCAACTTGACATGCATCAGTAAAGCCACCACTGTTCGGGTCACAACTGTGTTTCAGTCAGTTCAGTTCAGATTAGTTGTCCCCTTCTCCTCCTGCCTTCACTCTTTCCCAGCGTCAGGGTCTTTTCCAGTGAGTTGGTTCTTTGCATCAGGGTGGCCAAAGGATTGGAGTTTCAGCTTTAGCATCAGTCCTTCCAACAAATCTTCAGGACTGATTTCTTATAGGATGGACTGTATGGGTATGTCTAAAGGGAAGGTGATAAGCCAGAAAGTGCATCTCAGGACCACTAGGGAGTGCCAACTCTATTGAACACGTTCCATGGCTTGAAGCCATAAAGCTCTTTTTTGAGAAGGCAGATTCTAGAAAAACCACTGGGAGGAAACAAGAATAAAAAGAGCAGAATATCACAGCAGACCTCCTCATCCTCTTGAGAGGATGATCTGGGACTTTGCCTTCTTAGCTTTTGGCCAGATGGATCCTCAGATCGCTTTTACCAGATTAAGAAATTAGAGTAAAGTATATAGCCTGCAGAGTCAAGTAGAAAGCTGTTTGAGGAGCTGGTCTGCTGGACCATGTGGCCTTAAAGGGTGGTGTGAAGGAATGAGCCAGCCTTCTGATATGTCAGGTCAAAGGGGTCATTGTATCCGCAAGCACACACAGAGGGGCTATGGTCTTAGCTTGGCTGTTTGTCAACCTTGCAAGTCCTTGGCAGTGAGGAGAGGCTCATGCAGGAAGTTTCTAGAAATAGGCCTCATGCTGCCTGCTTCAGGGTCCTTCTGCGTGACTGGCGTCTGGTTGATCCACCGAATCGTCTTAGGAAAAGGTTCAGGATTCCCGTACGGAATCATCATCAGTTGTGTTTCCTATTTCTGCTGTAACAAATGACCACACACTCGATGGCCTTAACCAACTCAGATGTGTTATTTGACAGTTCCATTGGTCAAAAGTTTGACACACATCTCCCTGGGCTAAAACTAAGGCCCTGGTGATGCCTTCTGGACCTCCTTTCTGGAGGCTCAGGGGAAAATCCAAATCCACATCTGTGCTTTCTCCAGTTTCTGCAGGTCTTTTGCCTTCCTCAACTCAGGGCCCCTTTCCTCTGTCTTCAAAGCCAGCAAGGTTCATCTCCCTGACCAGTGTTCCCTAGTCAAATCTTTGCTGACTTTAGCTGGAAAAGGTTCTCACTTTTAAGGATGGATGTGATCAGAGTGGGCCCACTTACCTGACAGCTCAGGGAAACCTCCCCATCTCAAATTCATAACCTTGTTGCCATTCACCGGTTCTGAGTGTTAGGATGTGGACATCTTTGAGGGGTCATTATCCAGCTTACTGGAGCAGCAGATAGTCTTCAAATTTGTTCTTTCATATTCCACCATTGTCACCACAGGCCATGGCTGGGATGACTTGTGGTCAAGCATAGACCTACTTGGGTTTCCCTTGTGGCTCAGTGGTAAAGAATCCACCTGCCAATGCAGCTGACACGGGCTCAGTCCCTGAACTGGGAAGATCCCCTGGAGAAGGAAATGGCAACCCCCTCCAGCATTCTTGCCTGGGAAATCCCGTGGATGGAGGAGCCTAGCAGACTGCAGTCCGTGGGGCTGCAAAACAGTTGGACGTGACTTTGTGACTAAACAACAGTAACAGCAACAACAGCGAAAGACCTACTTGGAAAGTGAAGTGGTGTTATTTTCCTGCCTTTTTCTGCGATTGCCCACTGGTCCTCTTAACCAGTGCCTTTTTGGACTCTGACATGAGAAAGACAAGTCTAAAAAATCATTTTTCTACAGTAGGCAGTGTCATGCTTTGTGTTCAACACTTTCTGTTGTGTTTCAGTTCAGTCACCCAGCCATGTCCAACTCTTTGTGATCCCATGGACTGCAGCATTCCAGGCCTCCCTGTCCATCACTAACTCCCAGTTTACTCAAACTCATGTCCATTGAGTCGGTGATGCCATCCAACCATCTCATCCTCTGTTGTCTCCTTCTCCACCTGCCCTCAATGTTTCCCAGCATCAGGCTCTTTTTCCAGTGAGTCAGTTCTATGCATCAGGTGGCCAAAGTATTGGAGTTTCAGCTTCAGCATCAGTCCTTCTAATGAACACTCAGGACTGATCTCCTTTAGGATGGACTGGTGGGTTTATAGAAAGCTATTTATGGCCAAGAATAGGTCTTCGGTTTTACTTGCCTTAAAAATTCCAGACCCAAACTCTTTTGGCCACCTGCCATGAAACATGCTGCAGAGACTATGATGAGCTGGGTTAGAGTTGATTGAACATACCTTGGCTCTGCCTGCCCTGCTCGAAGGGCTTTGCAGCACAGCTTTGCAGGACTTGACTCCTGAGCTTTCGCAGGTAGATGCCAGCCTTGCATGGCTGTGTGTGTCCAAGGAGGGAGACCTCTGTCGTTCATCTGGGCAGAAAGATGGTTTGTGCTCCATGTGTGGGCTGGGACATGCAGTGTCAAACCCACTGTCATGTTGACTTCTTGCAGAAGTTTCCTGGAGAGGGTTATAGCACATAGCCAGAGGTTTCTCCAACACCCCAGCCCACTTGGCCACCAAAGTTGTCCCCCAGGACTAGCCAGTGTCCCAGCACTGTTTGCCTTCTGCACTTTCCACTTGCTTCTGCTGTGTGTTTTTAAGATTTTATGTATTTATTTAATCTTTGGCTGTGCTGGGTCTTTGTTGTCACTCAGGCTTTTTCTCTGGTTGTAGTCCCTGGGTTTCTCATTGCGGTGACTTTTCTTGTTGTGGAGCACGGGCTCTAGGGCGTGAGGGCTTCAGTAATTGTGGCTCCTGGGCTCAATTGTTGGGGTCCCCGCCTAGGTTCTAGAGCTCAGGCTCAGCAGTTGTGCGTGGGTTTAGTTGCCCTGAGGCATGTGGGATCTTCCCAGACCAGGGATCGAATTCCTGCATTGGCAGGCAGGTACCAGGAGCCACCAGGGAAGCCCTCTGCTGTGTGTTTTATAATGGGTTCCTGCAAATTACCTTACTGAAAGGAGGTGGGGTAAGATAAACAAGCAGATAACCCAGCCAGGGCCCTAGAGGCATTAATCCTGAGGAGGGATCTTGCTGGAGCTGGAAAGAAAGTGAAAGTGTTAGTTGCTCAGTTGTGTCTGACTCTTTATGACCCCATGGACTGTAGCCCACCAGTCTCTATCCATGGCATTCTCCAGGCAGGAATACTGGAGTCGGTTGTCATTTCCTTCTCCAGGGGATCTTGCCGACCCAGGGAGCTAGAGCCCTCCATTTGGACGTGAGCCAGTGTCCAGAATGGGATAAGAGGATGGACGCTATATGACTCTTGGGTTCAAGGCCTGCTGTGTGACCTTGGACAGCTTATGCTAAGCTTTCTGTATCTCAATTTTCACACCAGCAAATGGAGATAGTAATAGTGTATGTAACTAATAGAGTTGCTCTCAGGATGTATTGAGTTAATATCAGTAGAGTGTTTAGAACTAGGACTTGCGAGGAGTAAAGGCTCTGTGTTAGTTGCTGTCGTCATCACCATTACCGTCACCACCATCTTCTCAGACCACTGTCAACACCATCACCGTCACCTTTTGTTTGTAATGACATTGGCAAAGGACAGATTGGGAATCTGTGAATCTCTTAGGGCCTTGGATGAACTCTTTTGAGAAGATGCCTCTACTTATATGTCTTCTTTTTTACAATGAGAGATGGGAGCTGAGTTCCAAGCTGCCACTTACTAATTACACTGATCTTTTCAGCCCCAGGGGCTTCCCTGGTAACTCAGGTGGTAAAGAATCTGCCTGCAACGCAGGAGACCCAGGTTTGATCCCTAGGTCGGAAAGATTCCCTGGAGAAGGGAATGCCAACCCACTCTAGTGGCTTGCCTGGAGAATTCCCCAGACCAGGGGGTCACAAAGAGTTGGACACGACAGAGTGATGAACACTTCAGCCCCAAATTCCCCAGGGGAGATGGACACTCAGGTTTGCCAGGATTTCTTCCAGCTGCTGACCTGAGGAGGAGAGGGGTACCTAGAAGACTTTTCTGTTTGGGACAGAAGTTTTTGCTGTTCTTTTTGACCCAAAAGGTCATGTGGAGGTCAAAGAGAAATCATGGCTTTTGCTAGGCTTAATTTAAGGATTTAAGAATGAGTGGCTGATGGTTTCTGGCTCCTCTGTGTGGTGCCCTCTAGTCTGGAGTGTCTGTCACCCCCAGAGATGGGCTATTCTGGGGTGGGTTTGTCACCTGAGTTTCACTGCCTGTTTAAAGTGGTTTTCATTATTATATTTCTTCGATCTCAGTGATACTCCTCCCACTTCCCTCTCTTTATGCACCTGGTGGTTACGATTGTTAGTCTTAAGAAACCACTGAGTGAAGTCGCTCAGTTGTGTCCGACTCTTTGCGATCCCATGGACACCAGGCTCCTCCATCCGTGGGATTTTCTAGGCAAGAGTACTGGAATGGGTTGCCTTTTCCTTCTCCAGGGAACTTCCCGACCCAGGGATGGAACTCAGGTCTCCCGCATTGTAGACAGACGCTTTACCATCTGAGCCAGGATGCCAATATAAATATGTCTGTACTACAGGTTTTTTTCTTTTTAAATCTCAACTCTTTACTGATGATTCTCAAATAAAGTAGGTCATCTTATAAGAAAAAGAAAGAAAGAAATAATCCCTCAATTAAGCAAGAATATTGAAAATAATTCAAGGTTTTCATCCTCTAATTTAAGAGGAAGGAACAGCACTGTTTGCTAGCGTCCAGTCTCTCAGAGGCCCCTCAGTTCTCTTCTTCTTCTTTTTTTTATATTTAAGTACTTCACTAGGCCCAAGACCTGCTGGCACATTTTTTTAGAAATATTTTTTATTATTTTTTGGCCCCATCGAGTGGCATGCAGGGTCTTCCTCTCTCAACCAGGGGTTGAACCTGCGCCCCCTGAAGCTGAAGCATTGAGTCTTAACCAATGGGCTGCCAGGGAAGTTCCCCTCAGCTTACTGCACCAGGCGCCATTAGAAGGAAATAGGAGGTTCACGCGTAGTAATATGTCATGCTGTGGAAAGGTGAGTCCAAGCATCCTCATGTGGGAGTGTTCTGATTTCATTTCAATTTGCTATTTCCTCAATTACCTGGAACTTCAGAGGCTAAACCTGAGAGTCTGGAAGATCCTGACTGAAATGCTGAACGAACGACTCTTCCAGGGGCTGTGGTTTAATGCAGGCTTAACTCAGTATCCAGGGTGTCCATGATGGAAGGCAGTTTTTTCAATGATCTGTTGATTAATTACTTTCTAGTTTTATTTCTTACATTTTTTAAAATTGAGATATAATTGACATACATTATACAGCTTCAGGTGTACAACATCATGATATGATATTTGTGTGTGTTTTAAAGTGATCACCCCAATAAAGTGTAGTTAACATAAATCATCATACAGAGTTACAACATTTTTTTCTTTCTTGTGGTGAGAACTTTTAAGACCTACTCCCTTAACAACTTTCAAATATTCAGTACAGTATCATTAACCATAATTGCCATGCTGTTCATTACATTCCCATGACTTAGTTAATACATGGAAGTTTATACCCTTCTGCCTCCTTCACCCATTTCACCTCCCTCCCTCCCCATCTCTGGCAACCACCAATCTATGAAGTTCTTCTTTTTTAGATACCATGTAGAAATGAGGTCTTATGGTGTTTTGTCTTCTTGTGTCCTCAAAAGCCCTCAAGGTCTCTCCTTTGTCTGTAGTGGCAAGTATCTCCATTGTCACTAATGGCAAGATTTCAGTCTTTTTTTTTATAGATTAATAATATTCAGTTGTGTGTGTGTGTGTATATATATATATATAGAGAGAGAGAGAGAGAGAGAGAGAGAGATGGTAGTGGTGGTATAGTCGTTCAGTCGTTTCTGACTCTTGTGACCCCATGGATTGTATGTAGCCATACAGGCTCCTCTGTCCATGGGATTTTCCAGGCAAGAATACTGGAGTGGGCTGCCATTTCCTTCTCTAGATATACATACTTAAAGATATATATATATATATATACACACACACACACATACCTGAAGATATATGTAGCTGGAGAAGAGAATGTATCTGGAGTCCATGGGGTCGCAAAGAGTTGGACACAACTGAGCACAATATATACATATCACATTACTTTATCCATTCATCTGCCAGTGGACACTTGGTTGTCTCCATATCTTGGTTATGAACATGGAGGTGCATATATCTTTTTCTAGTTAGTGTTTCTGCACTGATCACATTCAGAGATGGGCAGTTCTGGGGAATATTTGTTACCTGCACTGCACTACTGATTTGTAACCGCTTCTCTTAACCGAAGGTCTGACAGCTGGGAGGAGGAAGGCCATTTCTTTAATAGCTGACCCTGAGCTACTGAGGAGTTTGCCAAGATTGTCTTAAATTCCCACCTCCTTTCCCCACCCCTCATGGACTTCAACCTCTTTTCACCTGTTCTCCCTTCCAGGGACCTATAGTCCTGGATCCTCAGGTTTCAAGGATCAGCTACCTAATCTGATCAATGGGTTACGTTCATCTGTGCTGAAGTTTTTCTGGCTCGGGAGGAACAAAGCCCCACTTCTAGGTTACTCAGTTCAGTTGTGTCCAACTCTTTGTGACCCCATGACTGCAGCACACTAGGCTTCCCTGTCCATCACCAACTCCCAGAACTTGCTCAAACTCATGTCCATCGAGTCAATGATACCATCCAACCATCTCATCCTCTGTCATCCCCTTCTCCTCCTTTTCCTTCTTCTAGGTTACTTGGAAGTTGTTACTAATGCTTTTTTTTTGACCCTCTCAAAAAACAAAGCTGTCATCTGAGTGGACAGTGGGGTGACCAGCCATCCTAGCACGCCTGAGACTTAGTGAGGGGGGTGATGAGGGATTTCCAACTTTAAAATCATCACAGTCCGAAACAAACCAGATCACCCAGCCCTTGTCCTTTTGGGTAGGAGGAGAAAGAAGCCCCAGGACAGACGTCTTGGGGAGAGAACTAGGGGTGATGAGGCTGGGCTTGCTGATAACCCTTTCTGGGGGTGAGACTGGTTCCCCTGTATTTGAATGAACTCCGTGTGATAAGGAGCTTCCTAGAACTTCTGAGTACAGTGATCACTGGCTCCTCAACGTGAGTTTTCCTGGAATGGCTTCCATAGCCTGGCTGTGTGTGGTGGATGCTGTCAGTGGTGGGTGGGAAGAACCTGTCCCAGGCACTGTCGTTGATCATTGATTCCACGGAGTCTGGCATGGTTTTCCCTGAAAGGAATGGAACCAGTAGGAAATAATGAAGGAACAGTTTGGTGTAACACCAGGCAGAGCCGAGGATAGTATGGTCAGCGGACTTCAGGAAAGGCAAAAAGAAATACTGACCAGAGAGTCACAGAAAAGGGTCCAGAGCTTGGGAGAACTTACTGACTTGAGTGGGAGTGAGGTGTAGTGGGGTGGACAGGAAGGTGACGTGGGGGATATTGAAGGACAGCATTTAAGGGGAGTGATTGGCTCCGCTGGCCGGCAACTATTAGGCCGTGGAGAGGAGGAAGGAGAAGGGGAGGAAGGCGAAGGAGGAAAGGAGGGGAGGCATAACAGATTATTGAATGTTTCCTCATGTCTGGCACCGTCCTGTGTGTTCTGTATCACATCTGATTCAATCTCACCCAACACGGAGGGGCAGGTGCAATTAACCTTCTGTTGTAAACGAGCAAAGAGCTGCCCTGAGAGGTCAGGTGATCTGCCCATGTCACACACTGAGGGCAATGTGATGTGACTGGAATCTGCACTTGGGCAACATTCCGGGGGAATGAACCTAGACAGTGGCATTTTATCGTTCCGGGGGAATGAGCCTAGACAGTGGCATTTTATCTGGGTTCGTCTTGTCCAGGATATAGGAAAGATCAGAGGGGCTAGAAATCCCAGGAAGGAGAGACCCATCTGGAGAGTGCTGCAGGAATCTGGGTGGGAGGCTAGGAGACCTGGGCAAAAAGGATTGCAAAGGAGAAAGCTGTGTTGGGGTCTGAGTGATGTTCAGGAAAAGGGTGGTAGTGAGGAGTCTGATTTCCATCTTGAGGGCTTGAAGAGGAGTTGCGATCGTTAACTGGATCCAGTTCACAAGAACGTGAGTGATCTTTATTCACCTAATCATGTTTGGGTCTTTGGGCAGGTTGTTTATTAGTCCCCCTGAGCCTTGGTTTCTTCGTCTGTGAAATGGGAATAGAAATAGGACATCTTACAAGAGTTTGAGAGGGTCTGTTGTTGTTCAGTTGCTCAGTCGTGTCCGACTCTTTGTGACCCCATGGACTGCAGCACGCCAGGCTTCCCTGTCCTTCACCATCTCTTGGAGTTTGCTCAAACTCATGTCCATTGAGTCGGTGATGCCATCCAAGCATCTCATCTTCTGTCACTCTCTTCTCTTGGCCCTCAATCTTGCCCAGCATCAAGGTCTTTTCTAATGAGTTGGCCCTTGGTATCAGGTGGCCAAAGTATTGAAGCTTCAGCTTCACTATCAGTCCTTCCAATGAACAGATTACCTTTAGCATTGACTGATTTGATCTTGCAGTTCAAGGGACTCTCAAGAGTTTTCTCCAGCACCACAGTTGGAAAGCATCAGTTTTTCGGTGCTCAGCCTTCTTTATGTTCCAACGCGTACATCCGTACATGACTTCTGGAAAAACCATAGCTTTGACTAGACGGACCTTTGTCTGCAGGGTGACATCTCTGCTTTTTAATACGCTTGTCTAGGTTTGTCATAGCTTTTCTTCCAAGGAGCAAACATCTTCTAATTTCATGGCTGCAGTCACCATCCACAGTGATTTTGGAGCCCAAGAAAATAAAATCTGTCACTGTTTCAATCGAGAGGATTGAAACCCATGTCTATAAATAGTTTGGAAAGATTTGAAGTCAGAATAGGGCTTTAAGAAGTGTTACTTTTTAGAGATCACCTTCAAAATTGCTGATTTAGGGGGACATTTGCTTCCAAAGGGCTTCCCTGGTGGCTCAGATGGTAAAGTGTCTGCCTGCAATGCTGGAGACCTGTGTTCTATCCCTGGGTTGGGAAGATCCCCTGGAGAAGGAAATGGCAACCCCCTCCAGTATTCTTGCCTGTAAAATCCCATGGACATAGGAGCCTGGCGGGCTATAGTCCCTGGGGTTGCGAAGAGTTGGACACAATTAAGCAACTTTACTTACTAACTTTTTGCTTCCAAAACATTCTAGTTTGACAAGGAAGAGATGGGCTTCCTTGTTTCTCCGCTGCTTGGTTAAAACAGCCTTTTCCCACTTGGATCTGCAGTTCCAGCGTGTTGAACACCAAGTCCTGATGGGACAGGGTTCCCATCAGGAACCCTCTTTGTTCCAGGAACCAGCCTTCTTCCCTCATTGTATGAAACTCACCCTCCCTCAGATGAAAGTGTTAGTTGCTCAGTGGTGTCTGACTCTTTGCAACCCCATGGGCTCTAGCCCGCCAGGCTCCTCTGTCCATGGGATTCTCCAGGCAAGAATACTGGAGTGGGTTGCCATTTCCTTTTCCAGGGGATCTTCTGGATCCAGGNAACTCACCCTCCCTCAGATGAAAGTGTTAGTTGCTCAGTGGTGTCTGACTCTTTGCAACCCCATGGGCTCTAGCCCGCCAGGCTCCTCTGTCCATGGGATTCTCCAGGCAAGAATACTGGAGTGGGTTGCCATTTCCTTTTCCAGGGGATCTTCTGGACCCAGGGATTGAACCTAGGTCTCCTGCATGGCACGCAGATTCTTTACCCTCTGAGCCACCAGGGAAGCCCAGATGATGGTGGATAAATGACGGAGGCCTGCGGCATCATTTCTTGAAAAGGAAGCAGTTTCCCTGGGCTCGTCAGCCCTGCCGTCAGTCAGGTGCCCCCAGCTCTTCAGATGCCCTTTCCTCTGGGGGAAAGCCCAAGAGGCTGGGGTAACTGCCAGATACAAATGCCAGGCCAGGGCTCTGCTGTTTTGCCTCCTGGCTGAGGATCTGTTTGCTTTTGCAATTAAGAAAGCGACTTCAGTTGTTAATTTTCACTTGGAATAGATATAAGAGGCGTTAATTCAGACTTAAATTGAAGAAGCTAGGGAAAACTGCTAGACCATTCAGCTATGACCTAAATCAAATCCCTTATGATTATACAGTGGAAGTGAGAAATAGATTTAAGGGCCCAGATCTGATAGACAGAGTGCCTGATGAACTATGGAAGGAGGTTCATGACATTATACAGGAGACAGGGATCAAGACCATCCCCATGGAAAAGAAATGAAAAAGGCAAAATGGCTGTCTGGGGACGCCTTACGAATAGCTGTGAAAAGAAGAGAGGCGAAAAAAAAAAAGGAGAAAAGGAAAGACATAAGCATCTGAATGCAGAGTTCCAAAGGATAGCAAGAAGAGAAAAGAAAGCCTTCTTCAGCGATCAGTGAAAAGAAATAAAGGAAAACAACAGAATGGGAAAGACTAGAGATCTCTTCAGGAAAATTACAGATACCAAGGGAATATTTCATGCAAAGATGGGCTTGAAAAAGGACAGAAATGGTATGGATCTAACAGAAGCAGAAGATATTAAGAAGAGGTGGCAAGAATACACAGAAGAACTGTACAAAAAAGATCTTCACGACCCAGATAATCACGATGGTGTGATCACTAATCTAGAGCCAGACATCTTGGAATGTGAAGTCAAGTG